>CP137679.1:2389038-2466592 GCA_037976565.1 Mesocentrotus franciscanus | reverse complement strand
TTCCTACTACAATTTGTGATCCCAAACAATTGTTTATACATGTATATTGAAAATGACAAATGACACACACAAAAAAAATAGGGTACACATTCAAGATTCACATTAGAAAATACTCTGCAATAATCTAAGTATACAACATACCTGTGAATTGAATTGACATAAAGATTGTTAGTAATTAGTCTTTCATATTGAAACACTATTTCCTCAAACAGATTGCACAATATCATTCTACATGGCGTTTGTTTCAGATTGTTCCTCAATTTTTAATAACACTTTCTCTTGCTCATATTTCAAATTCAATGTGTTGAAATAAATGATTTCCTAGGAAAAGGTTGAATACCAATTGTTATTTCTATTAATTAAGGAAAATACCATGGCATCAAATACACACATATTTATATAACCCTAAATTCCTTAATATAAAAAAGGACAAATGAATACAAACTTATTGTCTATCACATCAGGACGTTAAGATAGTGACATTAACATTTTTTAATACATTTCAACATTATTACTAATATTAGAACTTGGAATTTACAACCATTTAAAAAAGATTAGACAAAATGCTGGCTCAATGTCCAGAATATGACCATTCCACAACTGACCAAGAACACTAGACCAGGATTACTCACTAGGAATGTTTGAGACCAACTTAAGTGGTCTCAAAACCCGCATAGATCGTATAGCGGGTTGATCCAGTGAAGGCTCTATTACGCTAGCTATGCTGTTTATTTAGAAAGCAGCATAACCATGAAGCATGATAAAAATCCAAAGTGAAAGTTACACAAAGAACGACATAAAATAAAGATAAAACAAGAATGAAGGAAGGAATTTTTCTCCAGAAAACTGCTACAATATTAAAAATGAAAATTAAGTCAAAATTTGGAAATGCATTTTCATTCTTTTATAACAGACACATGAACATGTCAGTCTGGTCAATCTACTAGTATACTAACTATACTATTACTATAGTACTAGTAGAAAAGTAGTAGGGTCTAGACCCTAGTAGACTGCTACTAAGCCAATATTTTCGCGGATCAATAGGGCTTACGTTAGTGAATTCAACATGAGACATTACTTGCTGGAAAGATTTTGCGTGTTGTTAAATTCGCGATCAATGAGTGAGCCACGAAGCTATTCGTACTAACTTACATCACAGAATTAGAATATGGCATACCAACTTCATGGGGACTAAGTTGCGCCGAAACATGCACAGGCCCAGCCCGCTCCACGGGCGCGAGCTTCTTGTCAGCTGTCCTATCATCTTTTCAGCTCCATCAAGATTCAGTAAATTTGGAACGAAGATCCTTCCAAAAAAATTGTCATCCCATACCAGTCCGAGGTCTGAGGTTTATTATGAACTGAATGCCAAAATTGATCTCCATCATTATCTGAATTCACAAAATGTGATTAACTTTGAAAAAAAATATTCCTGGATTTGTTCGAGAGTGCTGCTTTTAGAACTGACGACAGGTGCACAAAAATAAATAAATACTTATGGTTATGGAATGCCAAATGTTGACAAAGTGATGGGAATTAATGATGATTATCATTTTTTAAAGAAGTGAAAGGATATTTCCTCCCGCTTTTTCTTCTTCAAATAGTATCAGTAGTCCCCTAAAATAGGGAAAACATATAAATATATATATTGATATCAACATTATTGATAAAAACAAATAAATCTTCATGAAACCTACCCTGTGACTACGACAATGAAATCCATTATGTTCCAACCGTTTCGTAGATACGATTCTTCGTGTAGTAAGAAACCTACAGCTATGATTTTGATCCCTGCTTCCAAGCAGAAAATGGCGAGGAAGTATATTTCAGTGTCCTCCTGCATGGTAAAAATAAAGGAACAAAAACGTTAATGTGCATCAAAATCAATAAAAACACACTATTTGGTTTAAAAGCGGGGGTAGTCTTACAGCATACCAAATAGTCAACGGTACTCGTAATTATGTCTACTATTGATATTTGGTTGAAAATATGTCTGAGATATTATCAAAACGATTTTCAAAAAGAATTTCTAGAAATGAAATGGCGCAGTTTTAATACCGTATTATGTATCCCATAGAAATCATGCTCTAATTACGTAATAAATGGTAGTAATGTTCGCACATTTCAAAAGCTGAGGGACAAGGCTACTGCCTACTGAAACTGTGATCGTGATTGATTTTTTCAAAAGTATGCCCTATTTCAATTACAACCCACAGGCCTTTGACAGTTTTTGAAGAAGAAATGCAATTCCAATAAGTGAACAGTAAACACGCACAATTTACAAACATGATTTAACTTGATTCCGATAGGCCCAATGAAACCAGAAGAGTGCCAAACAGAAAAGTTGAAAACATTCGTTACATATTAAGCGACCTGGGTAAATTCCCTTCCCACAAAAAGGGGGAATATACTATATATAATAGAGCCTATAGCAGTTGCTTTTGTTTCCAGTCTTCACATGCATCTAAGATAGATGTAAGCAAAAGCCGATAAAAGTCATTACTTCTTCCGGCCATTTGCTTTTTCGAATGTACTTTTATCCATACACGAACAACCGAAAAGACGGTTATATATAACCACAATAATTTGAACAAGTAATTGAAATATATATTAATTTTCCTTTTAAAATACTTCAATTCTAACCACATTCAACCAAAACAAAATCACTGAGATTTATATATTAATGATACAAAAAAGGGTGAAATATTTTGGTTTGATATCCGTAACTGACATTTAATTGACGTCAATGCATCTTATTTCACTCCAAGACTCGCAGCTATACTATAATACCTTTGGTATCAAAGAAAAGAAAGTTTGCTGAATTAAATAGATTGCCTTGAAGGGATTTCTGTGCTTTTCTTCAAGATCTGAGACCTGGGGAGGAAGGTATTATGTTCATTGTGAACAATCCCGATTGAGAAGGAAATGAGTCTCCAGTATTATACAGCTATGAAGCTGCATTTCATAATATACTAACTTGTTCTGATAAAAATGAGAATTATATTGATTTTTTCCAGCACGGTTTATATATAGGCTATACCGTACACTGTGTCAAAAGGCTATGGTGGTGGCGATGGAATGAATTTCGAAGAAAATGTATAGGTGCAATAGGGTTAGAATGAAAGGGGTCGCAATATGGTGGGAGGAGGATGAAAATATGATGAAAAGGGGCGTGTGAAGCAAAAGAACGTTTCAATAATGTGAATAAAATGAGGAGAATAATAAGCTGAAGAAAAGGAAACAACCAAAGGAGTGAAATTTGAGGTAATGAAAAGGGAAAGGAAGAAGTGAAAAATATTGAAAGAAAATATAGAAATAAGAAATAGAAAAATACAAAATAAAAAGTAATATTATGAAAAGAAAACAAATAATAAATAGGCCTAAGAGGAAGAAGAGGAGAGGAACGGTGTAAAGATAAACGAAAAAACGGAAGAGGGAAGATAAAATGGAAGAAAAGAAAATGGGTGTTCCCACTATCAATTCATTAATACGTCTCGGTATATCCAACCGTCAACAGTACAAATTCAATAACCGTGAAGTTGTTTAATGATACAAAATTCAGTGAGAAAATAAAATACGGGGGGGGGGAGGAATCTTACAATGCTTTACAGATCACTGAATAAATCACTTTAAATATATGTAAGTTTATGACAGTCAATGCTATCGCCTCCATCCCTCGACTTAGCCAACACAGACTGATTAGAAATGAACATGTTCATTCGGCGTCAGTAAGGATTTTGTGTTGAGTTGGATCTGAGATGGGTTAAGCAGGCAAGTGGATGGATTTGAATATCTTAGAATGAAGCCGTTCCTTCATTCACTAAGAATGCCTTAAGGGTATGATTGTAATGAACAGTATAAACATTTCTGTCTATCCTCTGATGATATTAGTATAGATGAATCAATATTGAACATGGATGTGAAGAAGGACGGTTGTGTTTCTTTTAACATAATATATAGTGCTCGCCGCTTTGTCCATGTCTTCTTAAAGGCATCGTTTAACAATGCCAAATCTGAGATGCACGGCCCTACATGTTATCAGTGTCTGTGATATGGTGTAATATTGAAGCTCTAAACAAATTGCGCTTCACAATGATCATGAAGTGCCTCAAAAAAGTAAAATCTTAGAGCGACCGGTTTTACCATACTCATTTTCCCCAATAGACTGCAGTGTTATAAAAAATCGTTGGGAAAACGGTTTTTGAAATTTCGAATTCCAATCATAAATATCTTGATAATCAGACGGACGATCGGCTTGTAAAAGTCATGGGACTCCTGACTGACCTAAAGGTTTATAATTATGATTGCAGCATGAGCTAATTCCAGGATTTTGTTTAGAATCTGAGGCCAAGATACCCAATCCCTTTAAGGGTATGATTGTAATGAACAGTATAAACATTTCTGTCTATCCTCTGATGATATTAGTAAAGATGAATCAATATTGAACATGGATGTGAAGAAGGACTGTTGTGTTTCTTTTAACATATAGTGCTCGCCGCAGTGTCCATGTCATCTTATCAATGATGCTATATCTTTGTATTAGCAGAAGTAATGGCTGTGCAAAACTGTAATCATTCCATTGTGAAAAGGTTTACTGTTTATGTACTAAGCGACCGGCCTTCGAGCCAACATACTGTCAGAAAATGGCCAGTAGGCCCCTGGTTTCCGTTAAAAGTGGAAAGGAAACTCATGTTTTAACAAGAACATACAGATCTTGAATTAGAATAAGGACAGGGCTTTTGTCTTCCCTACTGAAGAGACATCTTACACCATTATAAATTTAACCATGGGACCTTAGCAATGTATACAAAGATGTTATATTTGATTGCACCATTGTGAGAAAGGAGAAACTAAAGAAACTAAATTATCCTCAAGTACTCAATGTTGTCCCTAAGCGTATAGCCTTGATTTAAGAAGGCAGCTGAGAATTTGTTGTGCTTATATTGTGGTTTTTAAATTTAGGAAGGGGAAATCCCTAAACATCTATGTATGCGGTTTTTATTATCTGATAGCTAAACTGAGTTGAATGATAATGTTAAACCAATAATGCCTCTTAGGAAGACGCCCTTAAAACATTCGAAGATAAACACTAATAGTAATAGCCAAGTTAGTATCTTTTGTAACACACCACGCAAACAATAAGTTAAGACAACGCCCTAAAAAAGAAATATTGTGGGAGAAATCATTATTGTGTCAACACCGTATGTCAATAATAAGGAATGCTACTAGTTGAAAAAACTCTGTGAGAGTATAAAGAGTCAACTCTTTCGCCTTACACAAGTATTTCTCGATAAAATGTCGGTACTGTTTCAACAACAACAAAAATTCACGTTTTAGTGCATAATCTGAAGAGAGCCATAAATTTGATAAAAAATCAAAAAAGATTAGGGTCCCGTTGCATACAACCTATCATTGATGGTAACTTTGCCATCAATGGAATACTTGATTTTGATTGGCTGTTGAGCAATGTTACCATGGTAGTTACCATTGATGGCACAGTTACAATTAATAGTAAGTTGTATGCCACAGGTCCCGGATCATATCAAATCAAATCAAATCAAATCTAATCAAAGCAAATATCAAATCGAATAAACTCATCTCAATCAAAATTAAATCAAATTAAATTAGATAACCATTAAATCAAATCAAATGAATTCAAATTGAATCCGAATGTCCAATCCCGTACTTACCAATGCTATTGACCTCGGTGTTTTGTCATCCATAGGGAGATGTGTATCCAATGCTAACACTACACAATTGGCTATGATTGTCGCTAAGATGAAATACTCGAACGGAGTGAGAAAAACCACAGTCAAGGAAATCAAAACACTGTTATTGCTTAACAATTATTATCAAACATATACTAGAAAACTAAATTGATACAAAACAATATATTTCACATTAGTTGTATAAAAATGCTTG
Organism: Mesocentrotus franciscanus; assembly: GCA_037976565.1. NCBI lineage: Eukaryota > Metazoa > Echinodermata > Echinoidea > Camarodonta > Strongylocentrotidae > Mesocentrotus > Mesocentrotus franciscanus. Next base: position 2,460,670 of record CP137679.1, on the reverse strand, counting down.
AAGGAAAGAAATGCTGAAGAAAACAAAAGCTGAAATGGAATATTTGCTAAACATGACTATAAACATGTGGATTGATGTTAGAATCCCAATGTATTTTTTAATTACACACTCTTTAAACGTAAGCAATATATATATGGGGAGTTACTAATCTTTAATTACATCTACTAATCTACTACAGTATACATTTCAATAAAATGGATAGTTTTGATCGACATACAGGACTGTTTTCAAATCTGTTTATGATGAATTTAGCCATTTTATTACTTAAGAATACAGTGCATCTGTTCCATCTTTGTTAAAGTCGGGGGCCAAAGTTAGTAACTATTTTTATGCCCCCCCCCCAAAAAAAAAAGATAAGCTGGTGCAACCATTAAACCAATAATCGTTTTATGATAAATGTTCACGTGTTTTTGTTGTCAAACGAAAGGTGAAACAAAGTATAAAAATAAAAAGGCACTAGTGTGTGACAGATAAATTGGTAAAACTGATGTCGTTCATCTACGTACAATCATCAGATAATAGTATAATTTTACAAATGATTGAACGAGCATGCTATTATTCAAAAACTCTGATATAATCAGTTATGCGTCTAATGACAGGAAGCGCATGTATACCATGTGAATTGAGTACTAGTATTCAGTCATTTTTTCAAACAAGTTTTTTGTTGTTATATGATTCCAATGCAACCATTGAATAGGGGAGGGGCACAATTTACATTCGAGAAATTACTAATATAGATGCATTTCATTTTTATATATTACTGACTGTTTTTAGTTATATGTCTAATTTTCATAGTTCTTGCACGGTAGCCTAGCCTTCAGCGTTCACGGCGCCATGTTCTTTATCCTCGTTTATGAAATATTCACCCACGCATGGAGCCAATGGGAAATGCTATGATAATACACAATAAAACCATCGCCGGCTGTCGCTGGGAGTGTAAGTATCCGAGATAAGATTACTATTTCTGTGATTATAAATCAGAACCGCTGATGACAGTAAGCGAATTAGAAGCCCATCGTCAGGCAGACGATAGCAAGAAAAAGGGCGGGAAAAGAAGCGTCACAATCCCGATCGTAAATCACAAGACGTGCTGGCCGCAGACGGCTAATTTATGACCTGAAAATTATCCCGTACGTGGCCGCAAGTCAAAAGCTTTATCGATGGATTACAACCGATAGAGAATATTCAAACCTCCTCGCCTGCCGTCCGTGCCTTCGAGAAACGAGAAAATGTATTCATTAAGGAATTAAGTGGATGGAATGAATATGAATAACGTCGGACTAATTGAGTTCATCAGTTCCCTTCTATCTGCATTTCAAGGAAATAAGTATTTAAGGTACCAAAATTGAATAATTCATAATTTAGGAAATAGCCCACGCCTTATTTGAGCCTCCTCAGTCGTATTTTGAAAAGGGTTCTGAAACTCATCATGCCTGCGATGTTTCCATTTTTGTGTAAAGAGTGGTAGATTGCTATCAACGGGGAGGCGGTTTTCTTTTCGCGGAAAATGTAATTATTCACGACACGGGGATAAGAGTTGGATCTGACCGATTGTTTGAACATGGTTCTTCCATATGCACCCACTGTGTACATTAATGTGCTTCTAATGCAGCGGTCTCGACCTGCAAGCACTTAGTCTGCAAAAAGCAACTCTTTTAGTTGAGATACGTTCCAAAACCTGACCAGCTTTTGACGTTACACGAAGTTTGAAAGGCGAATTTGTCTCAGTAAATATACATTATTCTGTTATTAAGAAGTCCGTCTTGTTTGATGATGGTGTAGTATTACTAGGCACGATTCGGGACCAAGATCGTGTTGTAAATAATGAATCGATGGCATAATGTTCGTAGGCAAAAGACTAGATCATCGCCAGCCACTCGGTATGTTTCCTACACAAATATACTCAGGCTCCACGTATACCCCTACTCTAGAAATTATCATCAAGCTAAACCAACACCACGCCGTCTCGTATCATACTGACAGATTAGATACATTCTACGGTTAGTCTGCAGAAACAGACTCGAATTTGACACTTTACCAAAATTCCTAAAGCCTTGAGCAAAGCCCAGTAACGGATGTCTTTGGCTGCATGTGTCAAAATGTCCGGAGCAGCTAAAGTACATAGTGTATGCAGTATGCCTTCAGCGTAGTCTCACTGTGCAGACACTGTTACGCACAGCGACTGACAAGGGTTTGTGCATGCCTGCAAACCACTCTTCATTCTAGGAGAGAGGGGGAAATTGAGCGCAGCATGACTGTGGCGAATTTATGACGATATTAGTGGTAGCTAGGGCTCCTACTTTTGACGAATTGTTGACAACCCGGGGCTGACATTTTCACCACGGCCACTGCCGAAACTGATGCAAGGAAGTAACATCTGGAAAGAATATAAAGAATCTGAACCATGTTTTTTTCCTAGAAATATATACGATGAGTCAAGATGAGACTCATATTCACGTTATGCATATCGAAATATCACATTCCCCGAATATTACGGTCTAACAACATAATTTTAAGACGTGAAAATTGATTTCACACCAACACAAGTACACCTTACGCTTGCATCTAAAACCGAGGAATAATACAAGATTCACATCCCATAGATATTTATTACAAACTTATAGCACGACGCCATAATTATCTTGAACCAATTTATGAACCAATCATTGATATACAAAATACAAACATTTACTTTGGTACATAAATAGACATAAAACTTTGTTTCGGGTTCGAGAGAAAAGGTTTTCACGTCCCTTCTCTCTCTTAAATAAAAATTTCTTACAAACATTTTTCAGTCATTTTTTGTAACGGTGAGATAATGTCTCTGAAAAAAATCAAAAATTATCCACCATTCATTTTTTCGAAAATAAATCAAAATTATCAGTGCACAATTCCAAATTCTCCTGAACTTGTAGTTCTACTAGTCAAGTACTTCTTCAGTTTCAAACTAAACAAAGAAAAAAGAAGGGGAAAGGGGCTTTCATAACTTAAACCGACTTCCCTTTGAGGATTTGCAGTGGTTTCAAATGACCCCTAGTTTACATTTGACGGGGACAGGTAATACGCAATACCCGCATGGCGCTTCATACTTGACACACAATCATCTTGATAAGCTATCGGCAAATCGAACAATCACTGTTGGCTTGCATGTTAAATGACTTACACATGTACATCAGCAGCCACACCGTGGTGGTTGCAGAAGCAAGAATCTTCATTAAGGGGGCACTATATTCATATTGCCAAAGGGTTTGGGTGTATTGTTTCTTAGGGGGATCGAATTTATAGTTTATCATCAAATATCCTCCAGACTCGAGAAATTGTTTATGAGCTACTCACAAGATAATAGAAATAAGGGGATATTTAATCGACCCTTTCCAATATAGGCATGTAAAAATGCTTTATATCGAGCCTACAGCTTCATTAACCATAGTTGAGGTCACGCCAAAAGCCGTTTGATGAAAACTAAAAGACGTAACTTTAGTTTGGCGGGGATGCATCTAAACTTGTCACTTTCATTATTTTGTCGATAACGGTTAATATGACACGTTAGAAAATTAATCCTATTCAGTTTCTCAGATAAATATTATATAGAGGGGAGAAGGACCTGGCGTTTTAACGAAAAAAGGGTAAGAATAATTCATAATTTGCTTGGGCTGAACATTATCTTATCAATCTTATCGACTATTTTTACATTTAATACGACCATGCACTGAAGGAGGAGGTAGTAAAAACACTCATTACGATGAAATTCGGGAAGTGAAGTCAATAACTGCATCCATAGTTGGTCCAACGAAGTATACTTCAATCGTGGCAGTAGCCCTTTGAGATAAAAGCTGCCCTATGTGCTATCGTCGTTAGATGTGAAACGAGGGCATTGCTAATTTACTCGTCTTGGGTAAATTCCATTTGCGGGAGACAATGTCGCGGTGAGGTGATACTTTGAAACGAATGGGGAAAAGGATCGGCAATCATTATGCAGCCTATGTCACAATGTATCAGATACACCTACACACCTCATTTTGGCCAAAGATGTAGTACGGTAGGTGGTCTCAAAATGAATTTTTGATAGTTTCGAATTCAAATGGCAAATATCTTAACCTAGTTTTTAAAATGACTATCACCTTAGATATAAATTGGACCAATGATAGGTGCAATGAAAATTGAAATTTGGCTAATCATAGTGAAGCTAGGTAGGCCAATGTTGTATAGACATGAAGCTGGATCGTAATATCAATTTCATTGAGATGGTAATTATATTGGTTGACTGAAGAGATTTACATTAATCTTTGAACAATAAATGTTAATAAATATAATGCACTGCTGGCGGACGTTTTTTCAAGAAAATATTATAGACTTATAGAAAAGGTATAACAATTCCAGGATCATTTCAATTATGGATTTTTGCTGTTTGAAGATGAAATCGTATATGACAGTTTATTTGCAGATGTTATGTTTTGCACCCCCCCCCCCTCTCTCTCCCTCTCTCCCTCTCTCTCTTTATCTCTCTCTCTCTCTCTCTCTAACGCCATTCATTTCAAGTCATAAATCTCAATATGACAGAGGAGGACCTTGTAAGGTCTATAAACACCAAAGTTTTACTCGCTGCAGATAACTGATGGCACCAACCATATGTTGAGAGAGACCGACCGAATACGACCTTGTGAAAATGCGTCATGGACAATCATTTCATTTCTAGGTAAGTTTGAAGAACGCTATTCACACTGCCAAGGGCGGATCCAGCATATTGTAAAGGAAAGTGGGGGGCAATTTCGAAGAAAATCTCTGAAAAACAGAAACCTAAAAAAGGGGCCGGATTTTAAAATTGCGAAGGGGGCACTAGAATCTAAATAGGGGTAAATTTGTGTGTACTTCCGGTGCATTTATTGCATGCCCCCTCGATCCGCCACAGCACCCGGCCCCTATCTAGCTGGCATGCGAACTATAAAAGTATCAACACTTTCGTACACGCTGAACAGGAAGATTAAAACATTTGAAATAGAGTCTGTATATATTACAGACCAGCCCTGTCATGGTGATTGTGCGGCATCGTAAAGTACCGTATGTATCCAAGTACAGGCAATTTAGCACCTTTTTTTATTCCTTCGGTTTCCATAGATACAATTTTCCTTAAGACAGTTGTAGGACTTGTACCCTTGCATCCTCTTATATGGCATTCATCGCGAGCTAGTTAAGAAAGGAGGACACGTTATCGATTTAAGGAGGAACTATAGATGGAAAGATGTCGGGAATTCAAATCAACGAGAGACGGGTCTTATCAGCAAGTAAAAACATCCGCCGTTATACATGTACACGTATTCTTAGCTAGATTAGATGTGAACGTAGTGAATGCAGATAAACCTATTCACACACGAGGGACATAAACAATTATATAGCCACTTATATAGACATGATGGTTGTGAATGACTTACATCTTACAGTTTTATGTAATTGTGGATCTATACATGGCATATAAATTCATATATCTTTACAGACTGAGGTGAAATTTTCATATCGGTTGTCAGATCAGTCTCATATCAAAACTAAAAAGTGCTTCATTTTATATACAGTATCTATTATGCGGCTGTTTACTGCTTGAAAGCTAAATAACAAACATGTATTTACTAATAGGACACTTTGTTGTATTTTGATGCTCAGACATTTTATATGATTATTTTCCTGGCAACGATTGTAGTATTAATTTGCATAATTAATGAAACATGGCTGAAACGTCGAGAACCAGAAGTCATATGTTTCTGGGCTCTTGTCGTCTTGAAGAAGTACATGCCAACAAAACGCGAAACCTCATTATTTTGTCAGAAGAAGGCAGTGTATGTAATATACCTGGCAATGTACAGATGAATCGCCTTAACTTTCCTCAGTCCAATATGAGCTCTTGGAAACACCCTTTTCCCGTTTAGGAAAGGGGAAAGGCAATTGGCCGGCCTACATAATCGTGCATCAATAGCCGATGATGTAACATAATTAAGTTAAGAGACAGGTGCCGAATCTCTTCACCCTCACACTATGGTAAACACATGGAACACTTTCTTTCCTTACCCTGGAGGTATGTCACCACTCTGCATCTGAGACCTTTCGTACACGCAGGCGTTTATTACTGCCAGTGTCCTGAAAATGGCGACTGGGCAAAGAGCTCGTTGTTTTCAAGGGGTCCCAAATAAATTCTAACTCTTTGAGTGGGGAAACTGTCTTGCTCATAAAAATCTTCATTTTTTGTTATAAAAGGCACGAATATAGATTAATCTTGCACCACTATCTTGTAAACAAGATAACTTCAATATAAAAATTAAAATGATAACTCAAATTTAAATGATTATAATAGTTTTGGGAAGGTAAATGATTTTAGTGAAATCAATCTTGAGTTGGTAAATCAATTGTCAATATAAATGCTCATCATTGAGTTATCATTACAAGATTGATCAGACCGATGGAAAATGTCTAACTGATTACAAATATTGACAGAGTCTCATGCATGCAGAAGGCTTTTTAGGAGGGGAAAAACAGCCAGCCGTCTATCGATCAAATCCAAAGTTCCATAAACAGTTACTCATATTTTTAGAATATTCGGAATCTCACAGCCTTCCTTTACTTAAAACAATTTTCTTCAACTTCAAGAAATAAAATCCACATGCACACTGTTTGGATATTGGGGCGAGCGAAGGTAAGGAGAGGAAGAAAAATATGGGACTGACCTTTGCTATGTCCTTTGCTTTGTTCTTCAAAACTGACTGTATTGTGATTATTCAATAAAACTTATAGATGGATAAAATGGGAAATGGGGGAAGTGAGGTGGGACAGGGGAGAGGGAGAGAGAGAGGGAGAGAGGGGAGAGACTGGCTGCTCAAAAGTAGAGCTAACTGTACAACGTTTGGAATAACGAGCATTGTGAATTGGAGGGGAGAGTGAATGACATTCGGAATGAAGTTAACCCTAGATATGTCGAGTCCATATTCATTCCATCAGCGCTTATACAATCAAGTACAGGTGGAAAGGAGAGAGAAAGAGAAAGAAAGGGGTAAATAGAGAGAGAGAGAGAGAGAGAGAGATGAAAAGAGAGAGAGAGAAAGGGAGGAGACAGAGAGAGGGAGCGAGGGGGTATTTCAAGCAAATGAGATCAAATTTGACGAGGCATTTTTGTTTAAGAGTTGTGAAAGAGAAAAGGAGGAAATTACATGGAATTCGAAATACAATTGACCTTACATCTGTAAAGACGTGTTCCCCCGCCAAGATTAGAGAGAGAGAGAGAGAATTAGGTAAACTGAGGCAGAAAGAGAAAAGGGAAAGGGGTAGAGACACATAAAGAGAGTGGAGAAAGAGAAATACAGAGAAAAGATGAGATAGGAGAGAAAGGGAGCGAGTGAGAGATGAAGAAAGAGGCAAGAGGAGAAATATTGAGAAAGAGAGGGGCTAGGGAGGTACAATATACATGATTGTATAGAGAGATAAAGAAAAAAGGGAAGAAGGGAGAGACAGAGAGATTGAAAGATAAGGAGGGGAGAAATAGGCAGAAAAGGGGGAGGAGGTGAAGGAGGAGGAGGAGTGAGAGAGAGAGAGAGAGAGAGAGAGAGAGAGAGAGAGAGAGAGAGAGAGAGAGAGAGAGAGAGAAGATATATAATATATATATCTACCTCTCGACTGTCAGCAATCAAGGGAGAGAAGATGAAATTCGGTCACGATCTGTACAAACCTTCTTCTCGCTCGTACCGAATAAAGAGCCGCAAATTGAGACACTCGAAGCGCGGGTTTCTTTGAGTACCAACTGGGACATGAGCACTAGAGCTAGGTTCCTCACAGAAATATTAAATGTACCATGTGATATCTTTGAGAACATTCACTTCTGGTTTAAAATTGTATGAAATAAACAAAATCATATACAATTTAAATACCACAAATTTCCATCAATTATAATGGACAATAAAGATGAATGAACCTTATAATAACCTTAACATCTATGAAAAAGTTTGTAAAAACAGTGATTCGTGTTACAAAGGAAGGAGTCTCTTGTTTCAATTTTTTGTTGTTGTATAGATGGCAGTAGATGGGTAAACTTTTTAGAAAATGCTGCGCGAGATATATGCAAGGGATATATATATAAGATAAAAATAAGCACTTTTGATTCTTTTGTGATGATTATAATTAAAAATGTAACTTTTAAACTGATGGTGCCATGTTATTTTACTTAATTGAACATAATTATGTAGTATTATGAGATATGACTTCATTTACGAATTAGTATGGTTTGAATCACGTTAACTATTTCATATAATATTTCCTTTTTATTACATTCTATAGTAAATCAGTATTGAATTATTTATGTATTCTACCGTGAACTAATAAGGAGAGATTTAAACAGAAACTTATTTTTGGTGATCTGCAGGCATTTGCTCATAATTATATTTTCCTTTGTCATTATATTTCGTTTTCTTCTATTTTGTGTTACTGTTATACTCGTTCATATTCCTGGAAATGGAATAATCCAAATGATTACTCCTACATTCTTCAAAATCTTTGTTTCTTTGTAAAAAATAATTTGCCACAGAACTTAGATTTTTTTAAAGTAAATCCATATACATTGTAATCCTATTTTCCTTCGAATATTTTTCAAACTATTTGTCGTGTTTAGGTAAGCTGTTACACGGCACGCTAAGATTACCCCATTCCCAACACATCTAAATCTTCCGTGAAAGTCTATACGAAATGAACTGGATTCTTGTTTTGTTCTGTGACTGTAATGTTCGTTGTTGATTTTATCATTCAACTAGAGAGGCTCTGAGCTATAGGCGATGAAGTGTCCGGGGCTGTCTCGGGGGACTGTAAGATGAGACTCCGTTCGATTCTCTGCCTAGCTCCTCAACTGCATGAAACAAACTCATTTTCTCTCTAACCGCCTCTCTCCATCTCTCCTCACCTCTCTCTATTTCTCTTTCTCTAATCTCACTCTCTAGTAGCCCTACACCATTTGCGTTGTATTGGTACACACATTAATTGAAAGAGGTCCTAGTTATCCCTCCCACTCATTTTATCCAACCCTTCTATCTCTCCCACCTTGCATCTGCTGAATGCACATAGGTGTAGAAGTGTAATGGAAATTAAACCGTTTCGAAACTTTTTTTTAGAATGAAACAGAATAAAGGTTGAGAAGGAGTGAATGAAAAGAGCAAAATTAATGAAGCGAAGTACATACATAAATACATAGGCCTATACATACCATACAATTTTTTATATTGCGCAAAATCCAATAAAATATTGCTCCATATGCGCTTTGCGTGACAAATTAATACAAAACAGACAACCAACGAAATAAAAACAAGAAATATGAATAAACAAAGTACGTGGAAAGGAGATTGGTTAAGATTGGGGGAAAAGACAATGAGAAGTCGGGAAAGAGTGGTTGAGGAAAGGGAAATCTTATGAAATACAAGAGCGTGACAGAATAGAGAAAATTGTGTGGGAAGATTATAGGGAGAGAGAGAGAGATAGAGAGAGAAGAAGAGAGAGGGATAAATGGAGAGAGGGAGAGATGAACAGATAAAGAGAGAGAGAGATGAAGAGAGGGAGAGATGGATAGAGGGAGAGATTGAGAGAGGGAGCGATGGACAGATGGAAGGATGGAGAGATTGAGAGGGAGGGTGAGATGGAGAGATGGTAGAGGTAGGGATGGAGAGATGAAGAGATCGAGAGATTGAAAGAGAGGGAGAGATGGACAGATGGAGGGATGGAGAGATTGAGAGAGGGTGAGATGGAGAGATTGGGAGAGATAGGGATGGAGCGGTGAAGAGAGAGAGAGATTTAGAGAGGGAGAAACTGATAGATGGAGAGAAGGTGAAGGCGAAGCTGCCGAAGCACTCATAATACAGAGAGGAGTGTCATAAGATACGACGTTGGGCACTTGAACCGTACATAATAAAGCTACCTTTCTCCGGCTCCTATCCTGCTAATAATTCAAGATGAACAACCTTAAAATGGCGGGCTCGCGCCAGAAACCTTGGCTTCCATTTCAACTTCAAAATTCACAATGCCACGTCCCAATGAATATGCCAGTGCAATTTTATACACTCTATAAATACGTATTATTTAGATAGGCAAAGTCGGCTTGTATAGAGTTGTGGAAGAATTTTTGCAGTGGATGTGAATGGATGAATAATTCATTAACATGCAGCTTGCGAAAGCTCTCTCTTTCTTGCTATTGGAATATTAAGTGTGCATTTAATAAGGCAATCTAAGCTCACTTCCTCCACGGGAAGGAATAAACATTTTCCTCTTCTCATCAAAATAATGATAGATATTTTCATAGTTCCTGTTGATAAAGAAAGTCACATATTTCATGTTGACTTTGAGATCGATTTCCTTTTCTCTTCACTTCTTACATCACAATCTAGTCTGGTTTATTTCATATTTAGATTGTGGATTTCATCACGAAAAAAATACTAGTTATGAAGATTACGTAACTAAAATAGAATAATATGCTGGTATGACCATCATTGCAATAACTCTGAAAGTGTATCTTATTATCAAAGAGATGTAATAAAGAGGGATGTAAACATCTTGCATGGATGAAAAGGTTGTACATTAGCTTGAGTGAAGTGTTTATTACGTTCGCTTTATTACGTGATAACTCTTTCATGTAAAGATGAAACGAACCGAATTTATGTTTCCAAGACATTTATGAATGTTAGCTTCTATTGCTAAGGCAACCGAGAAGTACATGGAATTAGCCAGGCTTTGTAATTATAATATTCGACACCATATTTTCCATGATGCCAAGACAACCATTGATGCCAAGACAACCATTAGACAGCCTGATACAGCCTGTAGTTACATTTTGAAAATCACATGTCAAGGTTCAATTGCAGATATGTTTTGCTTTTGCTTGATACAAACTTTATTATGTTGAAAGAATCCCGAAAGAAAAGAAAAAAACGATAAAAGCTTAATCTTTTGTTATTTACATACCTAATAAATATGAAACAAATATGGATTTGTAAAAAGAGACTGTATACGCGCTATCTCGTTTATCAGCGGATACGAATCGGTAGGATTCCTGGAAAAAAAGATGGCATGTATTTGCTTTCTCATTATGACATCATTAATTACGGTGGAAAGGTTGAGAACAGTAAAGCGTGGAGATGATTATCGCATTGATCGACTGTCAGATCTAATTTATAATTTTCTTTATCCTTCACATTCAAATGGTATAGATGTGGGATTTCCCCCATTTTTTCGTGGTTTAAATTAAGTTATGATTGAACAGCATGCAGTAGATCTATTTCTTATATTCTTTATTCTTTTCATTCTAATGATAGACATTTTGGGGGCGGGGGACTCAATTCCTTTAAATTTTGGCACGTTTGGTGTATGTCAAAAGAGTTTCATCAAACTGTTTACACTTATGACCTACAATAGACATATCTTAACACTTTCAAATATAGGTCACAACCAAGAGATATAAAATCACATTCTGAGAAAACCTATGGTCCCAGTTGTACAACACTAACGCAAGTCGGCCATATTGGATTTGGATATAACTAGCTGCGGCGGTTCAATTCGACACGTATAATGTCCCACAAGTATAATGTGACCTTCCCCGGCTAGGCTGCCGTGTTGATGCGAAATTTATGAAGGGGCGACAAAAAAGGAGCGAAGCTCGCTTGTTTTAATCATGTTCAACATGAACCAGTATGTTAATGTCGAATAATGTACGTTTAGAAACGCTTGTTAACATATATGTATTGAGCGCTATGTAAATGTTACTATTATCATGATTATTCATTTTATCGTTACAAATATTAAAGTAGCTTTCTATGAATTCAATTTACGAAAGTACATTCGATAAATAAAGAAAAGCCGGTTTTGTAGATTGAAAAATTTCTGTTAATTGCAAATAACACTATATTGCAGTCAAAACTGGTTTTATGCCATAGCAGATCTCTACTCACATGCATCTAGCGTGTACCTAGTTTTGTCATTATAGGTCCCCAATTACCGATTCGTATTTTATAGTTCCAGTTCATATAGGCTATTCATAATCCAATAATATTGTTCATACATACAATCACTCATGCATTTGATATATCAAATTTTTCTATTCGATCAAATTCCCAAGAGTAATTATGATATGACGAACTATAACCTAAATAGTTCAGAGAATGATTAGTAATATTGAATCGACGCACACATTAACGACCACCATTATAGCTTTGCTATATATATATCTTATTCTAGCTATATTATGAGGAAAGGGAACTCATACTGAACCTTTACTCCAGTCTCCCTCATGTGTTATACATGCATACACAAGGTGCTGAGTAATTCAAAATATTAGGTTCTAATTTTCTAGAGTAACTCGCCTTAAGTACAAATAAAACGACATAATAACCCGGTACCCATTCATTTCATATCTACCGTAGATTTAGTTGAGATAATTACAGCATATGGTAAGTCCACCAAAATTTTTTCGTCATTTTGATTTCATTTCGGTTAATGAAAAGCTTAATATTTTAAGCTACATTAGTGTATAATCGAATAACACATACAAAAATACTTAGTAAGTCATGTGTATGTCTCATCAACATGCCTTCGGAGAGTAGCGTGAGCAAGGTAAAGTAATATCTTGGGATTTACTGTTTTCTATTTTCGGAATACATGTCACATCACATACACTGCCCTTACCTGAATCGAAGAAAAATGCGAAAATACTTCTCCAGACAGACTGAATTATGTGACAAATTCAATTTTGATATCATCATGCGAGCTATATTTACAAGATTGGACTAAATTTGCCTGTACAACCCGGGTAATATTGCTCGGCCCATACAACAGATGGGTTCGTGGATGCGTTATTGCTTTTGTGGGAGTAATATTACTAGTGAGAAATAAACTATGCGCAGATAATAACACGATCTCGAAATTACCAAATTTATAGGTTAATGTGATATTCTAGAAGCCTCCCTGCTGTATTACAGAGTGAGAGTTTACTTTTCACCAATTACATGAACTATTTAAACTGTGTGCAAAAACTCAGGATGTCATGACCAAGTAATGAAGTAAATGTCTCATTTTCCCCTTTTCTTAATTTTCAGGAATTTACAATAATTACACAGAACATTATATAGGAAAGAGTAATTTAACATGTCTACGTGGAAATCAATATTTCTAAATGTTAACGTAATAAATATAACTTTGTTAATCCATGCATGCTAAAAAGTGTTATGAATGGTTCTGATTTTAATATTGTGTTATTCACAAAGAAGGAAGGTTATATTTGTTCTGAAAAGGAGACTTAAAAGCTTTCTTCTGAATAGTGACTATAGGCTATTGTATTCCCCAATCAAATATAATTTGTAGTGTGACTTTATGCAACTTTGATTTTTTCTTTTGTTATGTATGTATTTATCATTGTTTTGCGTTTAAAAAGGATTTTTGTATTACTGAATCAGTTATTGTTATCGTTGTTTCTTTCCTCATAAAATAATAATTCATAATAATTACTTTTACAGGGGGCCTACACCCTATATACAAGCTCAGCTTTTTAGTTGGCCCTCCTTCCTTTTCAATTTCATGTTTTATGTAATGTATTGTATTGTGCAATTTGATCTATACGTATATAAATATGTAAATATGTAAAAATGTAACATCATTGTAAATATGAAAAATTGAGAGAACAAAAATAAATGAATTGAATTGAATTGAATTGATTGAAAAGGGGTGAGTACGTATATATTTCTGGTTACTTTTTCGAAAAGGACTTTTTCGAAAAGGACTAACTTTATGCTCAAAATCTATACATCTCTAAACAGTAGTGTAAAAGCGCTACGAATAAACATTCCTTACATCGATAGTCTGATATAAGTTAACTCTTAAAATGAATACATGCTTTGAAGCCACACTGCACTACTTATATTTATCATTGTTTTGCGTTTAAAAAGGATTTTTGTATTACTGAATCAGTTATTGTTATTGTTGTTTTTTTTCCTCATAAAATAATAATTCATAATTACTTTTACTGGGGGGCCTACACCCTACACTGCAAAAACCAGGGTGTTAAATTTCTAACACCAGTATGGTATTGAATTTTTTTGACACCATTGGTGTTATTTTTAACACCGGTCAGATTTAAGCATGCATTAATAATTACTGGGTGTTAAGTAACATGGTGTTGTTTTATGCTTGGTGTTGAAAGTATCATCACGTGATTTCGTTTAAGGCGGTTGATTGGTCGAATAAGTTTTCACAAAGTGTACGCGCGCTTAATGATTACTTTACACGTGTTCACAGAAAAATACATTTATCATGATTTGTTAAGCAAATTATGACAATGCACATCAATTTTGTGATTTGTATTTTCCTTTGGCAATTATTGACCAATAGATTATATGTCCGATCTTGTTACAATTATATTAACGTTTAGCAATAGATATATTGATTATATGATTACTAACCAAGAAACAACATGCATGTTTATTATATATATATGTGTACCAGCCTGTACCACATACATGTTAATCTTGAATTTACTTCAAATGATCTATGTGATGGAGTTAATGCAATGGAGATTAGAATATACCTATTGGTGGACAGTTGCCAACATCGATTATGAATTATCAGTTTACCACTGGTTCCTCTACCCTGGTCGATAATGGTCGATAATAGGGAATATGGAATGTGGGACCATTAGACATACATAGAAAAATCTCTAATGGATCAACAAGAATATAAACACCAAAAGTGGAATTGAATTTGTTATGATTCCAGATATTGGTGTTAATCTACACCAGTAGGAGTTGTCAAATATTAACACCAAAAGTGGAATTGAAATTATCTAATTCCAGAAAATGGTGTTAAGTAACACCAGAGGAGTTGCACGATATAGATACCAAGAAAGTGTTAAATTTAACACCCTTGGTGTTAAATTTAACACTCTGGTTTTTGCAGTGTATATACCCCCTCTACTGTTACCATCATTGTAAATATGAAAAATTGAGAGAACAAAAATAAAAGAATTGAATTGAATTGAATTGATTGAAAATGGATGAGTACGTATATATTTCTGGTTACTTTTTCGAAAAGAAAATCTATACATCTCTAAACAGTAATGTAAAAGCGCTACGAATAAACATTCCTAACATCGATAGTCTGATATAAGTTAACTCTTAAAATGAATACATGCTTTGAAGCCACACTACACTACTTATAGCTACTTGCGCCCTCTATACATCCAACAATGCCTAAGCGGTACCCGTTGATCCCCCATGATGCCCTTTTCCTATGTTAATTGAGAGCTGATTTGATGAGATAACCACCTGCCAGTGACTTCGCAGGGAGGTCTAATCCCTCCATGCCAAACTAGTGCAGAGGGGCTTTAATGGCAACAAAACAAAAGTGTTCACATTACAGAAGCCATCATAATTATTATTAATTTAAAACTTAATCAAAAGAGGGTTATATTTCAATAAGGCGTGTACCCCCTCTACTGTTTCTGTTAACATATGATATACTTTCTTTTTATTTTTGTTAGGTGTTGTGAGGTTTGCTTTATGACTGTCTTGTCTTTTCACTTGGTATATAGAGGTAAAGAATCGAAACGCATAAAGTGGATTAGTTGCAGGAAGAAAGAGTCCCCGGTTGGATGGTTGCAAGTAGATGCCCTTTAATGTCATGCATCCATTTCATCAAGAGAGTGAGGTAGGATGAAGCTCAGACTGCATCTCTTTCTCTAATCTCATGCTTCTAAGATGGAAACGTTACGTGATGAAAGCAACGCGAGGTGAATCGAAGCAACAGTCACGTGACCTGCACTGAAATTGATGACCATTTTATAGTGCAGGAATTACACGTCGAGTCCTATTTTCTTTGAATGAGTCTTGGATGCCACAGAGAGATTTGTTATGTCGAATTCTTCAATCACTTGCAAGGGGAGCTTGATATGCGGCCGTGTGGTGGTTTCTCATTGCATAAAGCCAGCGCAGTAATAGAATTCGATCTCAGATTTTTGCAAACGCACGAAGCAGGCCTACTTTTGCCCTTGATTTAAACGCAATTGAATAACATATTTTGGTGGATAACCATTGTTTGATGTGCCCATACAAAACGGTAGTGAAATTAAAATGGAACGGCAGATACTATCTAAAATGTATACATGTTTATAGGCAATGAAATGCTTGTAAATATCAAACTGTAAGTAATAGCTTAAAGGGCATGACACATTGTATTTTGATAAATACGTCCACGGTTTAAGGACTATACAGAGGTACCTTGACAACAGCTGTTTCGGATTTTGTGCCTAAAGGTCGGCAATCGTTTAACATGAAAAGGGCAGGAGGGAGAGTCTACTAGTATGCAACGATTTGCTGTTCCCCGTCCATTTATCTTTCTCAAAACGTAAAAGCACATAGTCCTATTAAAGATCGAAAGAAAATGAAGGAAAAAATGCAAACCTTCCTTTAAAATTCGGCAAGTATAGTGTAGTGGTAAAGTTTAGCTCTAAAATTACTTTAATTCCAAAATGATGTACATGAGATCTACTACTTAATAACGACCTCGTTTCCCCTTGCATTGTGAATTAAACATTAGCCTTAGTCATTCGGTAATATCACTATTCATCTCGATATGACTAATAGGGGGAGTGGAGGGTAATAGTTTTGCGCAAGTGTTAGTTAGTACTATTAAATTCCCTGAAAAGAGGGATAATGAGATACATGAACCAAGGATTGGTAATTTGTCATCTCCCATAAAAAGTGCAATCCTCATAAAAAGTACTAGACGAAAATTGTCTTATTCGCATTAAAGGGTTGAACATGAGCGACTTGCTCTAATAAAAGATATTAATATTTACAAGTAGAAAATGAATGGTAGAAATTAAACTGCATCATTGATTTCATTAATAACAAAATGAAGTATAACGAAATACAGTCTACATTCATGCGTAATATTTGCGTCCATGAATTTCGCCATTGTCAAAGCGCATTGTGTCTTTGGGCAATTCAGCACAATATGGCAATGACATAAGGTAGTATAGTTTGTGTAAGCTTTGGTATTGATTCGTGTATATGCACATGGTATGCCGCTTATCGATCTTACCCTGGATGGAGCGCCGCATACGGAGGCGAGGAGATGCGGGTATTAATATCACGCGTGTCATGTACAACAATATTATAAATGTGAAATTAGTGATGTGTACGCAAATTATAATACAATTATAGCTGCTGGTTGTACTATTCCATTTGATTACATTGTATATCGCCAAATGGTGAACCCAAGTATTGATTCATAGTGACATTACAAAACATGAATTATTCATTGATATCGCATATTGCCTCTTATGTATGTCACAAGAAATAATACATAATTAAAACGAACTACTGACCCTGGTGTTTAAACACACATATGGAGGCCTATGGGTACTGTACTCTGATAGATCTATACATCACCTAGAAAATGTCAGAGAAATCGAATACAAACATTATAGTATGTTTGATCTAGAACAGAACCTCCATTATAAGTAAATTATTAAAGGAATATTGAATTGAGTTGACTACAGAGACTTAAAACCTATGTGGTTCATAATCATCGTTGTATTAAACGTATTATGGGTACCAATACGTAAATAATTCACGCTTTTTATGTTGAAATACATGCATGTATAGAAATGGCATAAAATTATGGCTATTTTTTAAATTAAAGAAGTTAAAATAATTCATCTCCTTTTCCACACAAAACAATATCCTACCAGCATTCAATCAAACAGCAAGATTCGTTAGTAAGAAAAAAAGAGTTAATGTATAAACAAAAATAAATGCAGTAAAGGATATAGCCACTCGGTTAGCCATTTTGCACATCTCCGAATGAAGTTCTCCTCGCTGAAGATGAACAGAGAACGATTACTGGTAAGCAGAGACACGATGAAGCCAGCGGGTGACTTAGTCTTCTTCTGAGTCACCTCGGGGGAGGGTGGGGGAGGCTCTCGGGCTGGACCCCCACCAAAGTTCACCTCCAGTCCGTCTGAGTATGGAGTCGCCCCCGTTGTCAGAGCCGCCATTCTGTAACGGCAAGAAAAGAAAAATACTTATGAAATCGATTGTAATTTTGTGCGGTAGATACAAAAAAGTACATTATTTGTCTACAAATGATTTTGTTGGGTATAATATTAACATTTTTTATAACTAGCTGCAATTAAGCAAATAAATTTGCAAACATTTAAAAATCCTACTTTACAAAATGAAGAGATTGTATATCAGGTGTCAGGAGTGGGATACCAAGTGATTTTTCTCCACACATCAAATATCATTTCCCATGAAAAGAATTGAGTTATAGAATGTAAGTATCGTCATAAATAATACGCAATAAGAAATACTTTACGACTACAACACATGTCATTCAATGCATCTATCACTCAAAAACACATACCGCGAGTCCACAAGATACGAAAAAAATGACGAGCAGGCGACAAAAAGATGAGACGTACATTTTATTTCGATATATTTGGCATATCCCAAGGAATGAAGGATAGTGTTTCATTTCTGTTTGCTTTCAGAGTGCATCAAGGGGTGTGCTGATTACAAAAAGACGTATAGGGCGAACGTGATTAGCGGAGTGCTGACGGGATGAGAAAGATCGAAATGTAGACATCTCGCCCATGAGAGGATTCATAATAATGAAAACTACGAATTCGGTGTCACCATTTGTGAAATAAGATTCGTTCATTTCTAATTTACTAATTACAAAACAAAAAGATTTGAATCAAATTTCTGCGCTTACTGTGTATCTGCTCAATCGGAGAACCTTCTTACTTAAAAATAGAATCGAACCGGGTTATCTCGTATACGAGAAGTCGGCTAGCTCCGTAATACAAGGGGCGAATCGCATGCTATTCGATATACGCCCAAGGCCGGAACGTGACAGTCCTGACCAATACTGACGAATCAAAAGCTGGGCGAAATTGACAAAACCTTTCATCAGCGCACTCAAGAATGACAAGAAATGATTCATCCTTCTTGACGTCTTCAAGTTTAACCACGTTCCGGAAAAAGCATGGCATGTAAAGTTATGTATAAGATGCTTTATGTAGATTACTAATAGAACTTGTTGTCAAACATTTAAAAATCCTACTTTACAATGAATGAAGAGATAGTATATCGGGTGTCAGTAGTGGGATACCAAGTGATATATCTTCACACATCAAATATCATGTCCCTCGAAGAGAACTGAGTTATAGAATGTACTAAGCATCGTCATAAAGAATACGAATTATTTATGAATACGATGCTTCATGTTGATTACTAATAGAACTTGTTGTCAAAATCGAACAATTCATGACACTGCAGATCTATCATGTGTATGGGTTATCATTTTGAGCTACAAAGTATAGTATTCGCCTTTGTGGAAGTTCAAGTTGGTTAAACTTGAAATGTAAAATTCAAGTGACTGTCAACT
The DNA here is from genome assembly GCA_037976565.1 of Mesocentrotus franciscanus. NCBI lineage: Eukaryota > Metazoa > Echinodermata > Echinoidea > Camarodonta > Strongylocentrotidae > Mesocentrotus > Mesocentrotus franciscanus. Next base: position 2,441,224 of record CP137679.1, on the reverse strand, counting down.
GGCAGATGAGATTCAAAAGAAATTTAATCACAACATCATACTGTCATTTTTTAAAAATAATTTATCAAAGAACTCATAATTTATTAAAAGTTACTATAACGCATAAGGTAAAGCATTCATACATTTAGGCGGGATGTATTCACGTAAACGCGGATATGAATACGATTTAATGGATTTGTGTGTAGATGAAGTCGTTGAATATTCATGAAAATCGAAATTGCGTTGACATGTTAATTTATGCTAATTACTATACTGTGGGAGGATTTCTAATCAATATTTGGCCCAAATCAGAGAAGATTGGGATTATTCATGCGATGTATCTAACGGTGAAAAAATGCATAAATTTACATCCACACACCAACGCTCCCGTCCTCTGTTAAACCACACGTAACAATACATACCAGCATAAATTAAGCTCAGCATGGATCACTAATTACATTTATAATGGTATGAGATTTTAGCGTAAATTTCCTGGTACTATTACAAAGGGGAAATGAAAGGAGACTCGAAGATATTGTGTAATTATCATATAATGTCGATCGCGGCACTAATGTCCTTTGGTAAGACATTAATCTACATTTGCCATACTCAACCCAGGTGAGGCAAATGGGTACCCGGTAGGAAGAAATTCCTTGAATGCTTGAGCACCTTTTAATGGTAGCTCGGTTAAAGCCAGGTAATAATATGATTGCAGAGCCCTCAGGGAGAACAGTATAAATACTGATGAGGCTACAAGACATATTATTATTATTATTATTATTATTATCAATTTATGGGTTTTGATGTGGCAACATGATTAATCACAAGAAGACTGGAATAGACCGGCTGGTCTAATGAATTCCAATTTTACTTTGAGATGAAAACTTGACCGGTGTATTCATTACTTCACTGTTAGTTCGTTAACATCACTTCATAGTTTTCACCATAAGCCTATTGTCATCCCTGAGGAAAGGGGAGGGCCTTCGAAAAATTTGGCAATAAAATGAGAAAGATGGCATAAAATGCATTTCTTCAAAGTGTGATCTCTATACTGTAAAACACTGCCAATACCTGGATGAATCAGCATATTTATGTGTGTATATTATACATGGATATAATATTTCGTAGCGTGTGTGTTTTAATGTTAAGACATCACCCCCTAACGGTTTTGAATAATACAGTTGGAGTCTTCCCTCTCACAAAATATATAATTAATATTTCAACCATAGCTCACAGTAGAGCATGCATACAACTTACATGATACAAAAGAATATGTTATGTTTAATTATGATGTAGTATTTTACACAGAGTAATCATGAATATATACGCATATCGGCCTTCTCATTTTCATCACGATGAATTGCTAAATAATTCGCATCGTGTCTGACTTTGTCAAAAGTCAAGAAAATGCTGTGAGATATACTGGGCGAGACACTGCTGTCTCTTGTGCTGTATGCCAACCCGTACATTGTAACATAACTAAGCACGAAAGGGATACATCGGGGGTAGCTATAAAATGAGCAAAACTGTGGTAATTAACAAGGGAAATCGCATTGCTGGTGCATTTTAATCCCTCTTTAAACATGAGTTAAAAGGAATGCTAATGAACGGGATAGAAATGGCGCCATATTTCAGTTCTTCATATTCAAAGGAGCAGGCTCCTCTAAAAAGCCCAACATTTGACATGCATTTGAAAGAAGAAAAGAAATTTCAAGGCATAAATTTGGTAAATTATGAAATGAGGAATATAGGTTTGCGATGGATCACGAAATTTGATGGATTCCGTTAATACCACACTACTCGGTAGTTCATTTTATGATTTAGCATGCGATGCAATGAAAATGGAAAGGCAACTTCATGCATGTGACGTGGGATTTTGGAAGCTATTGTTTTCCAATCACTTTCGTAGAATTATGGCGTCATCCACCTTGTATACACTACAGCAGGTGGCTGTTAGGAGGTGTAAAAGACAACATATAAACACAGTTTTATAAGACAATGTAACCATTATTTTACACGCCATAGTTCATTCTTTCCCGTACAAGTAGCTCATTAACAATGAAATACCATATACCTCTAAAATACTGAAAAGGTATATAATAATTATGTACTTTACTAGGGGTGCTTGCAAACGACGCATGGTTATGAAATAAACGTATATACTTACTTGAAGTATGAGTGCCCACTAACAGTTACAAGAATATATCGGTTATTGCTATTGGTTCCATTTCACTATCTACCAAAGATACTATTCCATATGACGAAAGGGGTAATACTCCAAATTTGGTTCCAATGAAGAGAATTGATGTTCTGGTCTCCTCGGGGATGAAAAATATTGCTCATATCATGGTCTGATCAGAGCATTTCTGGTGAAAATATCAGACATACAACGAGAGCAATTTCAAACAGATGACGCTGTGTGAGATTATACTGCGGAGTGGCGCGGCGCGGCGACATGAAATGATGGGAGTATATCGTTGCGATGCATGCATGGGGGGCCCCTTCCATACAGTGTGTGTGCCGTGCTGAGAAAAGCTTCTCGCTACCACGTCATACATATTCATGAGATTGCTTTTATGCAGGGCGCTCTGTGCACTAGTAGCTTCAGCGAACGATTAAAGACGCAGCTTGTTCAGATGCAGTAGACGGATATGTGTTCGGCAGTGGACGTCTGGCTCGACCCGTACTTATTCGCCACTAATAATTGACGGCGTTTAGTGCATTTGTTTTTTGAGCTGTATGTTAGTTAACCTTTAATGGTCGCCCCAAGATGACAGCGTGTGTCACTACAGCATTGACTCTCACTCGATATGCAAATCAAACGCCGGGAATAATTCGATGGCGAACAGATAAAGTGTACATGATTTGCTTCTATTCGCTGCGCATAGCTGATAGCTGATACTGATTATAAGCAAAGGCAGTACCTGGCTCTCTAAATCGAAGGTCCTGGTATTTATGTAATATAATTGAATAAACGCGTATATTCACACCTAGACAAATCAATCGCACAATGTTTTAATAACGGAGTAAAAATGTTTACCTCGCTTAGGTAGACGGTAGATTTGATAATATTGCGTTTCCGCTTTGAATATATAAATAGATAGAATTTAATTTTGGAGGGAAATAAAACAAACATCTACATATTTCGTACCCTCGTCTTCTAAAATATACACATTCATTTCATTCAGTTATGTATTAGTACACACATGTAAATTTTGTTTTTTCGTCATTCAAAACCATTTTGCTAGCATATAAACACTACCGAGTTAAAGTTTTTAATTATTTTATTTTTTCTTTTTCTTTTTCTTACTGTGTTCAAATCATTGGATAATCTCATTTTGTAATTCTAGGTAAATCTATGAATTTACATCCATGCCTCTAGTCGCTGGTTTTTCTATAAAAGTCATATCATTTAATATCCATGTAATATAATTTTTGTTTTGCTTATTTCATTGTTATTTTGTATGTTATACCATGTATACAGGACCAATGTGAAAAACAGCTTTGGCTGATATTGTAATCCTGTATAAATATTTTTAAATAAATAAATAAATAGTCTTGTTTGTTTTTTGGTGACAAAATTGAACAAAAATGGAGCTCTCAGATAATACATTTCATTTCGAAATGAAGAACTTTGACATGTTTTTGTTAAATTTCACCTAACATTCTGCCTTTTCCCCTTTCAATCTTTATTAACTAAAATAAATCATTTCATGTGTAGTGTAATACCCTTAAAATGCACATTTATGTCCCTTGTTATGCGAAATTAATTAAAATGCCCTTTCTCTAGTTTATACTGACATGGAAGAAAATACGTTATACTCTCATGGTTTTGTCCTCGAAGGAGGTCCTCATTTTTAATATTTATTAATCGAATTCTAGCTATAGGCCTATATCATTTATGTACTTAAACAATGTTATAGTACAGCATATTCAAACCAATGTACTAACTGCCCAAACGTACGTAGCGATTCAACATGACATGTTCGTTGTATTTTTTAATTGTATGTTCATCCTGTTTTTGTAACTACATAATTATTTGTATTTTGTTTACCTTGAGTATTGTGCAGTGTATTTAGACAATAGCCTAGGCTAAAATGTTTATTTTGGCTTCCTGTTGCTATATTCAATAAATAAAGTATATGACATTTAAATTATATCAGAAAGTGACCGACTTATATTTTCTCACGTGAAAAAATATTCTTCATTTCGATTTTGCTTCAAACAATTATGCGAGCTGAACTGACGGTTATATAACTATACATTTTTTTCATTTCATCACTATCATTAATTCCAATGTAATCCTCACTTTTTTCTTAAATACACAAATTTATTTAAAAACCATGAAAATATTTTGTCATCTTTTGTAAAAAGGAAAGTTGTTGAAATTAGAAACAAGATGAATGATCCTTTTACATTTAACAAGACATTGACAAAACTCTTTAAATATTTCATGTATAGAAGATGTGATTATGATCAAAGTAAGAACTTCTCTTTTACAATCGATGGTAGACAACCTTTTTGATTTGTTTTGGATTAAATATCAAGACCTACTAATGGTAATTTCGGGGTTCGGTATAGACGTCGTAAATAAATTGTCACGGAATGAAGAAAAAAACACATAAATGTTCGAAATACGAATAAGGACCTCTGCCGAACAAATTAGTAGAAAATGTATTTAATAACGAAAAAAGAACCTTGGTGGAATAGTCCCGACCTACATAAATAATTTCTGTATTTATGTATAAAACCGGTTCAAATAATGATGTGATTACTTGCAAACAACATTTTCAAAAATAGCATTCCGAATCACTTAAAGTGAGCTCGTGACTGGACAATCTTAATACGGGTTGAACGGTCAATTCGAGTTGATTTATGAGGTCTATAGGCGAAAGAATTGATTGGAAGATTATAGAAGGACAAAGAGGATTATATACTAATGTATAACCAGCTGGGCAATAGTGCAATAATGAGTAGTACTATATATTATCACGCTGTATACTAGACGGCGATTCATAGCATATTTTTATTTTATCTCTTAAAGAGAAGGTTGAGTTCTGGGGAGAGGTGAAAAATAATTTGTGAGCGTTATCATTGTTATTATGCAAGTGTGGAAGAACATCAGAGCTAAAATGTCCCCTGAAAAGCATGGCTCCTCAAATGCCTTTATATTCTAAATATGACATGTAACAGCTTAAAAACGTGGGCCTCATTTTTGTGTAGACCCATATACATCTTTCTGTGTACAGTGCTTGTTACTTTACCAAGACTGGGCCAAATTTCTTATAATTTTGATGACTCCAGAACCTTGCAGTACACACCAATACTAATGTTACATGATCAAATTTTTCTGATCGATTCCACACCGTTTCTTTCACAATGCAATCGCATGACCAGGGCCCCGTATTACAAAGAGTTGATATCAATCGCAACTATGTACATAAGAGATAGGAGACTGCAGACTTGCGATTGATTGGAGGACTTACGATTGATTTGGATCAATCGTAACTCTTTTGTAAGACGGGGCCCTGAACTCAACTTTATCTTTAAGTGTCGTTTGATGCGACGGCCATAAGAATTTTGTATCTTTCCACTTAATACAATATATACAAATCTTATAATGGTATCCAAAAGCTACAAATCATGCCTCAAATGTATTTAAATGCCGAATTAAGGTAGGCATATCTAAGCACTACTTGAATTTTAGTTCCTAACAAATCTTGTAAATATCCAATTCTGATGTTAGATTTCATTATATTTCATTATCATCTTCATTATCATTCTCAATAATAATAATAATAATAATAATAATAATGATAATAATAATATTAATAATTATTATTACTAGTAGAAGAAGAAGTAGTAGTAGTAGTAGTAGTAGTAGTATCATTATTATTAATATTATCATCATCATCTTCCTTATCATTACATTAATTATCACAAACACGTAGTTCCATATCTTCCAATGCTGTTTGTAAGATCTATCACACCTAATAATATATCACCACATCAAATAGTCTCCCATTGACACTTTCGATAATATTATATCAAATGGCATTCCTGTACTATTTTCGACAGCTTAGTATCCATGCAGCCATGTCATGGAAGTGGTGAGAAGAAATGGTCACGACTTGGCACTTTAAGCCTTCTCGAGTTACATCGGTCCCGCAGAAAGGCAAGTTTACACAAATCACCCATCAACCGCGTGTTAAAGTATACAATCATACTCAGGAGATGTGTGGAGCCGCGAAGCAAAGTCAAATCGAGGCGAGAACTGGGATTAGCTGAATTACATTTCGCTTTTCTAGAACTCTGTCAAATAGAACCATGTCAGCTCTTCGTTATTATATTAGCACGCTTCCTTAACCCCCCTCCCCACCCCTTTCTCTCTCTCTCTCTCTCTCTCTTTCTATTTCCCGCTGTCTCTGTCTGTCGTTTATTCTCTCGGTCTCCCTCACTCTAGCACCCACTCTGTCTTCCTCTATCTTTTATTGTCTGTCATTCTGTCTGTCTCTGTCTACCCCCTCACCCCTCCCCTATCTCGTTCTCTCTTTCGCTATATGTCTGACTGTCTGTCTCGCCGTCTATGTTTCTTTCTCTCTCTCTCTCTCTCTCTCTCCATATATATATATATATATATATATATATATATATATATATATATATATATATATATATAATGTATATTCATCTCTCTTTCTCTTCTCATCTCTCTTCCTTTTCCTAGGTCCGGGCCCATAGAAGGTGCTACGGCAGCCTCTAGCAGTGTAGATAGTGAGGGGTTTTTGTTGACTACGGCAGATTACACGCTCATGTCTGGGTGTATACGAACGTAATGTGACAAAGACGGTTACACCCCAGGGTACAACGTCATCAAACACTCTACCACAGCACTGACGTGTATGGAATGGTCAATCTTCACATCTAGCATGTCACCGCACATGCGTTATACTAGCTTCACAGTGGCGCTTGCCTGCCTCTACTCTACGGTAGATGTGAACGTACACCAGTCTATTGGTTAACGGGTTTCTCTATAAGAGGTGGGTATGTGTGAATAAATCTAGCATCTCGGCTGTCTCGTCTGGTTGCCATATGATATTTCTACTACGGGAAAATTACAACATGATTTATCACATGATTACTCAGCTTTCGAACGTTGAACTTCTCCCAAAATTATGCCCTTATGCGTGCAATCTGAAATGAGATACCTTCCCGTCTATAAACCGTTTTTCTCCAAATCAACTTGTAATTATGCTAAAGAAGCCACACCTCGAATTCACAAATAACCATTTCATACTTGACCTGTATACCACAGACAAATTACAATTCATAAGGCATCAAACTGAAATGTGTTAGACTGACCGATAACAGATTAGTTATATTGCACCCAAACATTTCCATAATTATTTTTGTGGTCAAACGTTTCCATTTGGTCATCAATTATATAGATCAACAATGGTTATAGTCAATTTACCATAATGGCCAATTTGCGCTCACCATAACCGCGTGCAATGGAATAATATTTTATTGCAATTAAAGTGACGATTGGCTAGTTTTATTATCTGACTTAAAAAAAATAAAATTGTCGTGATGCATGCCCTCGTCATCTCGGATAGACTCGTCCAGTTAAAATTCGCAATGCTTTTAGAGTCGACCCAGGGTACCCACGGTCGAGGGACCAAAAGAGGTTACTTGCGATTGAAAGTTATATCTGAATAGGAACAGGTGGTTGATGACAGTTGGTATTCATTGATATTACTTCCCAAATAAAAAACCATGGTGACACCTTGTCATGTGCAGGTGCATCTACATGATTCTTTGAATAGGAACAATTGACTCGACTGAACGCTACGGTATGCATGTTTATATAAGGCGGCCATTTTCCACTGCTGCGCATGTCTTTCATAATTTCCTGATCAGATTTATTATCCTTGGTTTTTGTCTTCAAATAATAGCTTGAATCAACTTCTATCAATATTAGCAGCTTCGGTCAAAACGAGTAGAGTTGCTTCACAAGAAGGTCATCAATAATTATTAGCAGCTTCGGTCAAAACGAGTAGAGATGTTTCACAAGAAGTTTATCTATAGACTACATTAAAGGCAGTGAACGAGACCCTTTTGGTGGACACATAAGGAAACAATCTAACATTCATTTTCATGATGGCAGTACATAATTCCCTGTAATGTTGTCCCTAAACCTCCATACCTACTGAGAAGTAGAATTATTGTCGATTTTATACTTTTAATGAGTTTTGGATCGATTTTCATGTAAATATTACAATTTCACAGACAAAAAGCTTGATTGCTTTATAATTTGTTTTTATTTTTTTTATTCGAGATAGCTTTAAGATGCGTAATTCATGGGGGGATACATCATAGAAAATTGTGATATATATATATTGTTCAATAATATTGCCTTAGGAATAATCTTATCCTACTTCACACATGTACCGTTTGAATTATAGGCTATGTTGATGCTTTTGTATTAGTTTCCTCCAATTTTCTCCCGTCTCCTCGACTGAATATCAGAAATCCCTTATCAGCTACAATTCAATGCATATCAATGAGCTGCGAAGAAAAAAAAACTGATTTCAATTATTTTGTTCTGTCGTCACCTACGCAATAAGTGCCATATACTAACCATTCTAACATCATATGATAATAACCTCCGTGAAATCATTTTTTTGAAGAGTGAAGAAAAACAAACCCTGGATTATCCGACAGTTATCACTTTCTGCGTAGGCCAATTTTCCAGAATTACTCTGCCTTATAACTTTTAATTTACGTTCACCTGGTTGAGAATAACCTTAAACCCAGCAGATTCTTACAATCTTTCTTTAAACCTGGATGCGGTCTTTGCGACACGCCCCCACCTCTCTGTCCCTATGGCATGGACACGTCTCCTTTCACATACTCGATCCATTCTGTACCTCCTTATGTTACACTTTAATGTTCCCTGATCCGTACAAAACAACAGCGGAATAATTATCTCGGTGGTGCCGCTAGTGTGGTATGCGCCTCATGTATTGCGTCCTCGTAAAATGTAGTCTTGTGCGTTATTCAAGAAAAAAATCTTTAAAAGAGATGGTTATATTCAACCTACATCACTGACATGAGCTACATACTATTTTGTTGAGAATTTTGTGGGATGGTTTGATGGAGTCGCAAGTTCTTATGATCTATGATATTATTTCGGAGCGGCATTTCTTATGTTACTCCGGTTGTCATTTCATTATGTAGTATCCTTTGAACTCATATGGCTCCTTTCTCGTGCAAATATGAGTCAATAGGCTTACTTCGAATCATCGGGTCATCGCGTCGGATCGGGTGGTCGCGTTACCCGACCTTTTGTGAAAACATGCTCCTTTATAGGGAAAATCGGGGGTAATTGTTAGGAAATAACCACTCTCATCTACGAATTGTCTGGTCCAAACTACCCGACACTTTGTGAAAACCCTACGGCAAATCTACGAAAGTTCGCGTCCTTAACGTGCATATTAGTCAATAAAGTAGGAAAGTGTTATCGATGGCAAATAATCAACACAATATTGTATTAACTTATCAGACAGCATCGCAAAGACTTTCGCAAAATAAACTTGAGGTAATATCGATAGACTTGTGCGGAAAGCACAGTGATATGTTACTTTTTTTAATTCAATTTTACTTCACCAAAGCAATTCAAAAATATATAACATTCATTAATAGAACTATACATTGTTACATAAAAGAATAGAATACATGTATATATACCATTAGTACAACAATATAAAAGTTGCTTGGCAGGTACCAGCCAGAAAGGAAGTGACCCTTATAAGTCAAAAATGATTTCTAAAGGCAATATCAATGGGTATTGAAATTGACCTCTGGTTTATTTCTTGAAAGTCCTTTGCGATCGTGTTATCAGCAGAAATACTATTGTTTAGATAACTATATTCTGATCATCCATGATAAGAAAGCGTTGAAATTCATGGTTTACATTCATATATGATTGTGTCCATTACCATGCCTTATTCATATAATAATAATAATAGTCCGTGTTTTATAGCGCATATCACATCATATTATAGATATATTGACTGCTATGAGAGGCATGGCTGTTTCTATAGGCTCAAGGGGACGTTGCATCCTGCCATCACCCCGAAATTTGTCACACGTAATCCAATGGGGATCTCAGCAAAATTTTTCCCGTTACCCGGGGCAACGGGAATCTTTCTCATGAACTATTGTCCGTTACTGGCATTGTTCGTTTCTTTACGGGCATGGCTAAAATCACGACTCCAATTTCGACCAATCAAATGGCTAGATTTCTAAATAGAGGTATATAAAACGTCATATAACATCACATCATTTAATATCACGTCATATAATGTCACATGATATAACATCATATAACGTCCCTATATCATACACAAGTCATTAAACAAAATTTTTACATTGGATTGATAGGAAAGTTTCAATAAAGGACGAATTCATTTACTTAATGTATCATCTTCACATCAAAATATATACCCAATATTACTTTTATCAACACATAAGAGCTATTATGTACCTTTTTCATGTTTACCAGGTCAGTCAAATGTCTATCTGTACATTTCTGAGTGGAATATCAATTTACAATGTCTGCTATTAATGACAGGCCGTTTGAAATGAGCAAATATGGCTGAGCAAGAAAGGGACATATGACAACCAAAGAAATCGATATGTGGTACAATAGAGCCCTTCCCTTTCTATTGTTTATTGATGTCAATATTTTCCTGCCCCATTTTACAGTTGATCGATCGAGTTCGGAAGAGGAGGTTTAATTAGGTCGAGACTTAGCAAGAGGCTGATAGACTAGGAGACAATTCAAAAGTTAGATATTAATACCATTATCCCTGATTTTCAAGTAACACACACGCACGCACACTCGTAAGTTTGTTTTTGGACAATGAATTAACAATTCCTTATAATAGTATTAGCTAGTGGCATAACGGTCATTATTTCTTCTGTATGGATTTAAAGACACTGCCCATATCATTCAGTATTCGTCTGGTATCATTGTCTGGAGGTAAAGTACATGATTAATTGATTTGATCCTATATGAATATTCACACAATATTGTATAAAGAATGTTTAGAGAATTTATGATTAAATAATCTATAGCTAAGTTATACATGCACAGGATATATTATAAATAATCTATGAATAGAGCATTAAATAACATATGTGTGACTATAAACAATTTCTTATTATAAAAAACATTTGTGACACAATGTTATAATCGCCAGGTAAAATTCCTTCAGTGTATTCAATGATTAAATCCAGCTAATCACTACACGATCGCAACTATTTTCGAAAAATTATCTCAAGGGCAATTTCAATACCCAATTATATGTCCCACAGTTCGTATAAGTGATACCTGTTTGTCATGTTCGCACATAATTACCAATAGGTGACGCACAAGGCCATTGAAATTGCCTTGCTGATTTTTCGAAAGTAGTTATGATCCCGTTTCACCTAAAAGTGCATGGATCATTAACTCTACAGGGACATTTCTTCCATACAATGTTCTAGGAATGTAACACCATGCATTTCAGACGAATAGAAGGTGAACCTAAGGTCACAGAGCACCCTGGATGATGTTAAAGGATCGTATCAAGAAGGGAGAACTACATCTTAAATTCGGATAGGCGTTTTAAGGGGGCAAGGGGGCAAGGGGGCAGTTTGCCATCCCCTGACTAAGAAAAAGATTAATATCTGACTTTTGACGAAATTATTGCATGGTAAATAATCATCAAATCGCTGTTAAAATTAGAATCACCATTGGCTCGGATGTCCCCCCGCCCAACGCCAAGCTCCAAATATACCAGTGACTAAAAATCGTAATTACTCCCATTTGTTTGGGGATAATATACAAAAAGGAAAGGAAATTTTTAAGCTTTTTTTCAGTATGCATGACAAGAGTGAATTTAACACCGAGTATGTACAGCAAAGCACATCAGCATACGCATAGTATACTTGTATCGGCAAACATTCATACAAAGTTTGACTTTATTTCTCACTGCCATCTCTGAATGGAAATTGAAACTGTGATTTATCTGGTAGAAGGACCCACAGCTTGTGATTTATTCCAAGATGTAGTCTATATAATATCTTAGCAACAGACTCACTGCATTCATGTATTTTTTACCGCAAGCAGAGTCCATGACAAACTGAGAGAACTCAATATGAAGCTAGAGGAAATAGGGCCTACAAGGCCTGGCGCCAAGGACCAAAAGAACATGGTGAATATTTCATGGCGCTTGTCTTCCTCACACCCCGCAGAAACATAGCAGTTGGACTAAGCATACTAAAGAAGGGGGAAAACTTGCAACGCCATTTGTTGTATGAATCATGAGGTAGGGTCGACTGGTTCACACTCTGTCAGTGGCAAAGAGCGTCCCTATAAGAGTCGAAGGAGTCAAAATGGATCCCTGAGGACGGAGGGGGAAAGGGGGGGGGGGTGAGCGACACGCGTTTCTTCTTCGAATTTCACGCAAGTTTGCTTAGGGGTGGACGAATGTGAATAATGAGCTAAAAAATGTATCATCCTATGCTCTGTATAAGCAAAACATGTATAATGTTCCACAATTCATCTTGGAACTATGCACAACAATATGTAAGAAATGAATAGAATAAACTTCATTTTCTGTTGTTGAATAGGTAAATACCGTTTCGATATATATACAAAATGTACAATTTAAATCTTCAACTCTTTCATCTTATCTATCCACATGTAATATCGACAGTACACCATGATTTTTGTTTATAGATATCTGAATCTGAGAAGGGCATGGCATTAAAGTCAAATTGTTCAAGTTTGTTATTCGATACTGAAAGATTCAAGTCTTGTGAATAAAAAAGAATTTGCAAAATTTGAAGCAAACATGCATTCAATTGATTACTAAACAATGTTCCATTACGTTCCGAAACGTGTATTCATCAAAAATGTTTTATCGTTTATTACATTATTTCTTTTTTTCAGATAGACAACAAATTACATGCAGTTTTTACAAGCAGTAAACCCAAACATTATGTTCGATGTTAAAATTCAGAAAATTGAGTTTAAAATATTTCAGTCCACATAGAGTTTAGATAATTTAAACTACTGTTGTTTGATATGAGCGAGTGTAAAGCATATTTCACGCTTTGTTTGTTTCTGTTTTCGTAGAGAAACCCTTTAAAAGTGAGAGTGCCAGATTGCTGATTAGACTCGAAAACCAAACAAGCAATATCTCTAATCAGCTTTCGAAATTGAGTCTTAAGATTACGTAATCAGAGAAAGGGCAGGGTTGTGTATTCTTCTCTACTAATAAAACCAATTTAAACTTTTAATTAGATGAAGTAAAAGCATGCATGTTCTACTCTACGGGTGTGCATCTAGCTCATGTTTATAGTGGTACGCAAATCCGGATGTCCTCTTGAGTAACAGACGAAGAGCAGTATCGATCTGATTCGGCGTGCCTAATGATTTTTGTTACGAGCATTTTTGTTACAAACAATTCGGCAGCATGCAGTCACGCATTACTGGAAACTTTCATTTTGAATAAAATTAATTTGGAATTAAGGCGTTATGCGAACAAATAACGTTTTGTAAATTTGGCGGGAATGTTTACGTAATTATATTCGAATGCATCTTGACAGCATTCATTTTGGCAATAGGATTCAGTTCTAACGTATTTGCGAAATACTACGAGTTTTTGTTTATTATTACTATGAATTGAATAATTTGTGTTAAATATCAATTGAATTGTGGTTTACTAACTTTATTTTATTCATTAATTACTGTCTTGTTACAAAGACGTAGATAGTAATATACTGAAGGTTGATTCGGATACAATTAAATGTTCAATGTTATCTCTCAGAGAAAATCGTTAAAAATACTCCATTCCGTTCAGTCTCTTTGTCTCTCTCTCTCTCTCTCTCTCCATCTCCCTCTCTGTCTGTCTCTCCCTCTTTCTATCTCTGTCTCTCACTCTCTCTCTCTTTCTCTCCCCCTCTCTCTGTCTCTCTCCTCTCTCTCACTCTCTCTCTCTCTCTCTTCCCCCTCTTTCTCTATTTCTTTCTCTCTCTCTCTCTCTCTCCCTTTCTTTCTCTCTCTCTCTCTCTCTTTTCTCCCTCCCCCATCTCTCCCTCTGTATCTAGTCCTTTCCAATCCCCTGCCCGTCAGAGTCGAGTTCATACCCACTGTAAGGACCTCTATGATTCCTGTTAAGCCCTCTGATGTTTGTCACTCTCCTAGATTGATCTCAAGCCAGCATGCATCAGGGTGGAACGCGTCTTCCCATCATTATCCAACCCCCCTGCTAGAGGCATGGCCATGGTCATAATTACAACCACATAAATTAATCGATTTTGCCTCAGATCCGAGCAGCAGCTGTGTGCGTATAACTACGTAGGACACTCTATGGATAGTCCAATGTTATATCCACAATCATAGTCCGGCCAGTTTCCATAGCACATCTTTCATCAGAGCCCAACGCTTCTGCTTACGTAACTCTCGAGAACAATAATATTTAAGAATGTCCCCACTGCAGGTATGGACTGCGAGCAATAATACTTTCTAATTTAACTTTATTTGTCATTCAAGTTTTAAAATACGTACAGGTAGAGTACAGTTGGATTTGTTGGATTGTGAAGGGTAATATAATTCGTAATTTATGTTCTACGTCCATTATATTCATTAATCAGAATATGTTGATTGCATTTTAGAAGGGGTAAAACCTGGAACCCCATCGTAAAATGAAGATTGAAAACTAGTTGGTATTACAGGTAATTTCAAATTCAAGATTCATTTAAAGATAAACTTGAGTTCTGGTAAATATAGAAAATAAATTCTCACAGAATCGAACGAAACTTACACTGAATGTTGGTAGAAAATGTATAGTGGCTGCAGGTCTGAGTGGCTGAGTAATGAGCATAGAAAGATAAGGAAATCCGGGAAAGCTGGGCCGACACATGGTCACTATGTGCAAAAAAGGAGTTGTGGTTTTTATCGAAGATGATGCCCAGTCAGTTATTGTGCGTTTGTTTTTAATTCACTGGTTAAAACAACCAATAAATCAATTTCTGGATAAACAATCCAGAAAAAAATCATAACAATTTTCTCTCAAAATACGATTCCCATACCAGAGCTCAAGATTAGCTTTAAGTGTTTCTCAGTTGATCGCATTCTTAAAATAGAAAAATAGACTTAAAAAAAAAAGTATATCACGGCAATATTTAAAAATTAATTACAGGGGAATTAGAGAACAAGTTGAACGTTAAGTTCGATGACACAGCAGTTCTAGGGCCCTGTTAATGTTCATGGATTAATAACATGATACAGGTTCATAAAGTCTAGATAGTACAATCACGTGGATTTGAGTTTAAAGATAAAGTACTGGCATTGTAATATGAAAGAAATTTTCTAGAAGCTTTTGGAAGGTTGCTTATGGAGTACTGAACATTAACTGTGTTCTGTTATGATTATCAGACAGGAGAGTTGCTGGGGAAAAAATGATTGCTTGAAATCACGAATACGGTGAAAAGCAATTTATACAGGTGTGAGGAATAGGAATTACACAGGTAAGGCATCATATTTGGTTCACAGTTTAAGCCATTTCCAATCATATTTGGACTAATGAGAACATTTCAAGCGCAGTCCTTTTCATGGGACATTCCTACATTGTTCTACATAGGATTACTGAACAAGAGCCCAAATCATTTTCATTTTCAAGAGAACAAAACTTCTTCTTTAACGATCGTAACTATCATATCAATGTCTCAATAAAATTTGATACTATTTGAGCTATGTATTAATAGTATGTACATGTATCATAAATTAAGGCTTTCTATAATAAAAAGCATGATAATTTAAGGGTATACCCGCATCTGTGTTCAACAATGAATTATCTCTCTATTTTTATGTTCAGAGAGACGCACCTTCGCCATATCAGCACGCAAGCAAGCATTAATACGACTAAAAGACGATGCATAAATTCGATTTTTATATCTTTCAAGGAAATAGTGTCTGTCAGCCATTTTTTGTTTTTTGTTGTTTTCGTTTGGGGGTAAGTTTCCATTAAGCGTGTATCAATGAATTGAATCAATGAATGGATTAGCTAATAATCTATTATTAACAGGGTATCCCTTTCAACATATGTTGGTCTCCCATGGGGCCTTGCGAGTCACAAGTGAAATCATACAATCAAAATGAACATTATAAAAATAAGTAAATGAGAAGAAAAAATATATATATATTTGAAATTAACATAATACTACAGACAGCTATGAGGAAATTGTCTTTAAAATACGAACATATTTTAGAAATACAGTAAGTGACAATTAGGCGAACAAGAGAATCTGGAATAACACGGGATGATTATCACTACATTTGTCTTGCTTCGTATGAGAAAGGTTTAGCTATTTGTTAGCAGCTAGTCACTGTCTAATGTCGTTACATTATCAGTGTTATTGAAAGTTTATTACTTCTGGATTTGTCAAAAGTACACTTACATCTCCATTAATAAATAGTGCATCTGTTAACATTTGTCAGAATTACTGTTAAATGAAGTAAGCTAAAGGAATGAATCGAATGATTGGACAAACACAACCCAAATGTGATTACTGTCGAGAGGATGGGGTAAGAACACACTAACAGACCATGGACAGTATATAAGATGAATGTAAAATTCATTAACTCTCGTTGATTTCACAAATCCGATTTACATACCAGAGAGATTTGATGTAAATTATATTAAAGGTATTAGGGTTTGTCAGACGTCTGGATCATTTAATTTCGAACGTTGTGTCCTGTAAGAAAATGAGCGCAGCAGCTGTTGTAATTGTTCCATGCTCTTGTCCCCTTTCATTGAAACAAATTTATTCTGTGTAGGCCTACGTTAGCTACAGACAATTGGCGACTTGACTCTTGGTACATCGTTTGATTGTTATATTCTAAGATACTATGCGAGTATGCTTGCATAGAAAATCACTATCCGTCTAAATTTATTTCAGTTTAATAATTCATGTCATCTTTTGTTTGCTCATTCTGCCTATCTCTTAATCTGTGGTTGTGTTTGATGTCATTTTTGCTACTGTTCTTTTTTTTCCTTTTCAAAAAAATAAAAAAAATATTGAAGAATTAGACAAGATCGACTTACATAGGAAGGAATCCATCAAAGATAAAGACAACAGAACACATATCTATTGTTTTTCTGTCGTTGCATAATTATCACTTTACAGCTCGGCTAAAACTATTTTCATTGATGGCTTTACAGAGACAGGTAGCGGTTGGTACATCAGTTTTTACTTTGTCACATTAAGATCAATCATGATATTGCCTTTTTATTTTGAAAGAAAGACGAGAGGGAATTTACAGTAGACGAATGTGAGTGAGCAGACTATGGAAAGGTATTACGATGAAATAATAACGACGGTACAAGGTAATAACGAGGACACGGATAATGGACAGATATTCAATGGGAATGGTTATGACAGAGGCATAAAGAAAGTGACAGACTAAAGGGTAAAAAAGAATATACGGGATATACAAAGTATAGTTCGACGGTCGGTCTATTTCAAAATGAATGAAAGACATATTTTAAAAAAATCAGAGACAGAGTGGAAGAAAAGCAGAAACCGAAGGATGAAAATAAAAGGTTTGGAAGAGAGAGAGAGATATATATATAGAGACAGACAGAGGGGTGGGGAACTTAAAAAGAGAGAAAGACAGGAATAACGGGAGAAAGTATAGAGGAAAATGGAATATGTACAGACTGCACATAGAGAGAAAGAGAAATATGAAGAGTGCACTGGAGATCTTTAAACTGATAAAATATGGAGGGGAAGGGGTGAGAGAGTGAGAAGAAGAGGGGATGGGATGAGAGGGTGAGAAGGTGTGAAGATAAAACCTTGCCCAAGCGATGAACTAGTCAAGATAGTAGTCAATAATTCAAAGTAAGCGAAGATAGAAGAAGGGGAATAGAGATTGGGAAGGAATTGCAACATTGAGCGAGGCCATCTAAAATGTGTCAGCATCGATAAGGTGGCAAGTGTGTTATTTCAGTTTTAATATGTTTAGAAAGGTTTATTCAAAGGTGATCTAGGTCTAGGTCCACGTTTATTCTGATGGTACTAAAAGGTTAAAGGTCATGGGGATATAGCAGTTCTGGAGGAGCCGAAAGTTCAAAATGGAGACTGGTTGCTTGATTTTGGTCAACAATAATTATATAATTAAAAGAACAAAAGAGATATGTAAGGAAAGTCACCGTCGATAAAATACTTAATAATAATAATAATAATAATAGCGGGTATAGCGCTCATGTCTGTCAGACTTGACACTCCTGGCGCTCCACAATACTACCCCGGCTTTAGCATGGCTGCCATTATGGCGCTCTAGCATTTCAAAGAATTAATTCCTGCCAGGTACCCATTTACCAGTCCTAACTTGGGTCGAGTGTGGCAAATGAAGATTAATGTCTTGCCAAAGGACATTAGTGCCGCGGCGGGACTCGCAACGCGAACCATGCGATCCACAATCTTTTATGTTAGCAAATACTCAATTAGATGTGTCGTAAAACCAATACGCAGTCAAGTGTTATAGCATATTATGCAACTTATTATGAAATCATAAGCAATGACATTCATTAAACGATGTTTAATAATACGATTTGAATGCCTGCAAAAAAATAACCCATAGGTTGGGGCAATATCAATTACGTTTTAGCAAATGAAAAATCCCTAATACACTATATGTCTTTGTTTGCAGAATGTCCTGGCTTAAGTTGACCCCTTAGTAGTTTGACTACAGCTTTATGCTGGTGTATTTGGCGTCGAATAGTACAGCATTTGGCAAACTGGAACGTTAACGATTTCATGTGCTACAACATTTGAAGTTAAGGTCATTTTGAGTTTGGGACAGACATTGTAGGGGTTACATGCCTTGTTAAAGATTCAGAAACTAATGTCAATACTCTAAAAGAATTTCAAAGTGTGTACATGAAACATCACATACTCACATCCTCATCAGTGTTATGAATTATGTAACTTTTGGACATTATACCTGTTTCCCTTTTATCAGCTACGTATGTTTCGAGTCTTAGTAGGTCATAAGTAAGAAAACTTCTTAATCTGTATTTTGTCTTTATATAATAATTATTTTCTCTCATTTTTACTCTTTCTTAACGGCTACATTTTCCCCATTTCTGCTGTGGTTTCTTAATATACTCTTGACATTAATACTAGATCTACGTCACTTAGGTCATTTCGTCTAAAGTGCACGTTTCATTTTCTTTTCTATATTAGTTTATACTGCTTTATATGAACGAAGATGCAATATCCTTCTTCATTCCAAATCTAGAATTCACGATGTAGAGTATTCAAATATATTTTAGGTAGTGAGCTAACACTTATGCTTTTAACTGATGGCACGATCTCACCAATAAAACAAATCAATATTGACAGAAGAATTTCCGTTCATAAAATACCCACACAAGCACTTTTAAATGTCCACAAATAATCTCCAACCAGACAATGGTCTTTAAGAATAAGAATACCAGTACAAAATGATTGAAAGACTGAAAGACCTCTTGAGATGGATGGTGCTTAATAGGACATCATCCCAACTGATCTCTAATAATTTCTTTTATGTTGTTGTTGTTTTATTTTGTTTTCTTGTTCACTTGTTTATAATTTTCCCCTCGACAATGATGCTTGAAAGGGCAGCGTCCTCTATGGTGTCACAATTTTGTGCGTTTTGTTTTATACTGATTGTTGTTGTTGTTGGTTCTTTCCTTCATAAAGCAATGAATATTAAACCGGGCCAACTTGTGTATTATACACAACACTAAAAGTAAACGTACATTAAATGCGCACATAACTGACTCTTTGTTCATTTACAGACTCGTTAAAAACATGTAATATTCTGATAGTGATTAAAGCGATACATGTGAGGTTATTATGTGGGTACACAGCCTAAATATAGGCTATACGAACAGGAATTGAATTTATGCACCAGGATCTTAAAAATGCCTATTCCAGAGAATGAACTGGGAAACGGAAGCTTTCGTAGTATCATATTAATTCGGCTGAGTATTTTTGTTCATTTTGTTTGAATACATTAAAACTATATGAGTGAGTAGACATAAACAAGAGAACAGACAGAAATGGGTCCTCCACCCCCCACCCCCCCCCCCACCTCTTTCTCTCTCTTTCCTTCTCATAAGTTTCTCCAGCAATTTGTTATATTAGCTGAGTTTAAAAATAACTTTTTCTTTCACGTACAAAATAAAATTCAGAAGCTAGCAAACTAATTTGTCTAATAAATACACATCCGTTATATTAATTTCCCCCTCTCTCTCTCCCTGTCTCTCCACTCTCTCTCTCTCTCTCTCTCTTTCTCTCTCTCTCTCTCTCTATATATATATATACATATATATATATCCCCTTCCCTCTATTTCTCTCTCTCTCTCCCTGTCTTCCTCTTTTTCTTAACTTGCAATCGCATCATCATAACTGAATATTAAACCTACAATAGTGTATCAGCTACAATATCATTTCATCTCGCCTCACCAATAATTTTCCTTCCCAAAACCTTCTTCTGTTTACTGAGCTTACCTTTTTAGTCTTCGGTCTCCCTCTCTGATGCTATACTGTTTTGCAAGTGTGTATTCCTCTACAAACCACACAATCTACCGGTGACGTCCGACACATGTTTATCAGTGTATTGCCATCGAATCAACCAAACTATTATTTCTTCGCTTTTCCTCCTACCTCGGCAGAAAGCTGTTATCGCAAAGGGATACGTCTTCAGAAGATAATGTCCATATGTTGAGTATCTAACCTTCTATCACCATCCCTCTATCACTCTCTTTCTCTGTCCCTGCACTCTCGTTGATTTGTTTATGTGTCGCGTGGGCTTTAGATAGAGAAGGTGAAGCAAGGGAGAGAGATAAAGCGTATGGGTTCTGCAGCGGAGATACCCTGACCGAATGTAAAACACCGAGCTAATAAGTATCCGCCAATGCAATAATACACGAGCCCTAAACGCCATGGTATATGGTGTAACCTCTCTCTCTCTCACTCACTCCAGCTCCCCTTTCTCTCTATCTCTCCAACTCATAACCCATATCTCTCTCTCTCTCTCTCTTTCTCCGTCTCCCCTCTCTATTTCCATATCGCCCCTCTCTCTCTCTCTCTCTCTCTGTAACTTATGAAAGCTTAGATTGAATTAATGTCATTGGATTCGCTTCTTGTCATACCTTGCTATATATGCAAAATATTTGCCAGTTCAGACGAAAAAATATTAACATGCTTGTAAAAAGGATATGAATCTTCATATATACAACCCCTTTATCTGACATTTCCAATATCGCAGTATACAATGACAAATTTGGACATATGCACGTGCTTGTAAATATTATTGAACAAGCGATTCATAAATTTGGCAGCTGACTGAAAGTCAGCAGTTAGGCGAATCAAGCGATATGACGTTGAAAAACTGAAAAATCTCACCACAAAATATGTTGAGATTTGTATATGAAGAAGAAAAAAAAAGGAAATTGCTAACACTTTACAAACGTATGAATTTGACATCAATTTCTTGCCCGCATAGATACTGTTTACATTCTCCTCTTTGACTCATTCTCGTCAGTTACCATTTCAACGATTAATAGAAAATGTGCCAAACACATCAAAAAGTTCGAAACTAATATCACAAGACACTAACCGCTAATGACGCCAGCATTCGAAAGTGTGACAATATTTAAGCCTCCATCAGATATGACGCGGCAAAACCGCGGCGGTTTTTATTTTGTTATGATGACGTAAATTGTAACACGCGTCACATATCTGAATCTTACAACACAGGCATTAGTGAATTCGCGCATTACCTTTGGTGCGCGCAGTTGCCATTCATTTGTACGTACAAAAAACCGCGGCGGTTTACCGCGTCATATCTAAACGAGCCGGCTGAAGGATCTGCTTAAAATCTTGTTTCACCTAAAAGTGGTGCCTCTGCTACCAACCTCCTCGTCCCTCACACACCTGTTAAACTATTCCACTCAGTCTCTTCTTCTCCGTCCTGCTTCCTCTCACCTTGATCTTTTACCGGTCTCTTGGCCATTTCGCCATTTTTCTCCCTTTCCTCCTGGCCCTACACCGATCGTTTATCGATCCACTTCGTTGGCCACGCAACTATTTTTAAACCGTTGGGCAACCTTGGGGTTTGCAAGGCCAATTATAAATGAGATTTTCTTTTTCAATATGGCCAGGACAGTGTAGAACAGTGAGGGACCTGAGGTGGATCCGACTATAGTAAAGTCGAATTCTACCGTGGAGGGATATGTATTATAAGTACATATATTTTTTTTTTCTTCATTTATTTATTTACATATTTATTCATTCATTTATTTAATTTATTTATGTCATATATTTATATATTTGTTCATATATCTATTTCTTTCTATATTTAATTTATGTATTCGTTATTTTTGACTAATACATTTATTCATTGAGTATCATTTCAACGGGGTAGCCCCTTCAGTAGCTGTTAAACATGGGGCCCCTGAATAACTTAAACAATACAGGAGACATATACTCGTTACATGGTTAAATAATCATCAAGATGGCTCTTCCAGGAAATTCAACCAAACTAAACAAGAAATGAAATCAACATAACCTTCAGAGGAATCGAATTCTTGAAACAGCTTAATCATTCGAAGAAATTACCATGTTCTACTATCAAAATCGTACATTATGATTACATTTTGTCTCTGAAAGGTACTTCAGCATTAACTGAGCTCTGAATAATTAATTACATTTTTTTTCCTCCAAACTAACCATGAAGAGAATAAGGGTGAGGCACATTGTCTGTGCCTTTCCTGGAGCCTGTTATGGGAACAGAATAAGTTCTGTATAGTTGATAAAACATTGGAAAGTGAAGATTTATATCTTTAAAATATTATCAATGTAAATATTTACAATATAATCAATGTTAGCCTGTAAAGAACGTGACAAAAAAGTTCATAAGGCTTACGGTGATATATTACAAATTTTCCTGTTTTTAAAACCATCCCACCAGCCGAGTACTGGGTCTAATTTACATAGGTTAGCCAGTTAGGTATCAATACTGCTCTTCCATCCAATCATTTGCCAGTAACACATTTTCACCTGGGTGGAGAGTGGCATAAATGGATTAACATATTGCCAAAGGATATTAGTGTCGGGTTTGGGATTCGAACCCTCAACCCTTGGATTGAGAGTCAAGTGAATGAACCACTATAATATATCACACCACCTCCACCTAGAGACCCATAGACAGAATGGGTATGGAGAAATAACGTCCAGCAGGAGGAAAATGATACGGTTGTAAATTGAAGTACATGTAAGGGTTTGAAAGGTTAGGGTGGAAGTTGTTAGGGTGAAGGAAAGGTCATGACAAAGCTTTCCGTCGATTTAGAATCACCAGATAATCATTTGGCATCTCAGGTTTCTATGAGAAATCGGTTTAAAACGCAAACCGAAGTTTTTAAGGATATCTGCATCATAAATGATCATCATGATTACTTATAGCCCATCGAACTGGGTTCACCTCATAATATCCAATTGGTCAATAATGAGAACTCGGACACAGCGTATAAAGGGAATCTTGCTTTAGGCAAAAACCCATGATAAGGTCAAAGCATATCCGGCTTTTGACACCAAGACAATATCATGCCAGCTATGGTGCTGGTATTAACATCGATAAAGTTAATTACGTACCCTTAGATTGTTTGTTAGGAAATGTCGTAATCTTGATATATTCAAGAATGTATCTAAATTCTGCATTTCGGCTTTCCGTTCGTAGTTTATTTGCAATTTGTAGAATATTGAAAGAATACATTAACTTCCAGTAGAGAAATCTAAAAAAGATAAGATAATTGTTGACTTTACATGATGCACTAAGTAAATATGGAAGAAATGTACACCATCCTCAAATGTCTTTTAAGTGTACAATAGATGTTGTAAACTTGCATGATTTTTTTTATGTACATGGACAAAATAATGTAGTAGGCCTATTCTAACAGCAGACTAATGTATTGTCCTGATTCATAATAATTACTCAAAATAACTATAACCACAATTCAACAGGCAGTCGAATTCAATAATATCAGAAGCATATCGATTATTCTAACTTGAAATTGCTAGAAGATTATCAAATTATTTTTTTCTGACCCAGCGTCTGCTTTGTCTAAAGAGAAAGAAATTTCTCCCTTTCTTTTGTTTTAATCTTCTTCCTATTTTAATCGCCTCCTTTAGTTGATGTTCTCTTGATATATTATTCTTTTTCCTTTAAAAATATTCATCGTTCGGAGCGTATGTATGCAATTTCCCTCTCGATATGTAATATATATTTCTTTCCAACCGCAATGCTTAATGTTTCACCGTGAGATGAATAAGAATATTACATCTCCGGTGAATAGTCTATATCTCATCGATTCGCTGCATCCATCTTCAATTTGCCTGTCTGTCTCTAGTCTGTGACATGTCTACGTCTCGTTCAATTCTCTCACTTACTCTTAATTACCCGTTTTATTTTGATGCTGATAGGCAAAGCTTTACCTCTTTAAAAGACGAAGGCCCATGGCGTAGTTTATGAGACGCCGCTAGCAGGCAGCGGGGGAGCTCCCTGGTAAGACTCTAAAATGTCAAGATGAACATGGATCATAATGAGATGCGCCATGGATTCAGCAGGGGGAGGCAGAGGGTGAATGGGAGAGACGGACGCGGGTGGGAGCAGCGAAGGGAAGAAAATAAATGGCGGTCAGAAAAAAGGTGAGGTTCGTTCCAGCGGACTTGCTGGAGCGGGTCAGTCATACCTATTTATTAGATTTTAGACTCTAATAATAAGTTCGAATTGCAATGGTTATGATTAAGCACGGGATACTCATGTTTCAGAACATAAAAATCATCTTGGAAAAAAATGTGTCTAATTTCATGGTGTAACCATAGTAACCTGTAATATCACTTTATGTTGTCGTGGCTGCTAACTTCTACAATACCGAAGTATAACACAAATTTCTCAATTTTTCCACAAAGATGAGATATTCACATAATCGAATACATTTTAGTGGAAGATAACATCACCTACATTACTTTTAATCGTAAAAACATATATTTCTATAACGCCACAAGTCCATTAACGTTTAATCAAAATCACGCCTACATTGAAGTCAGTTTTTAATTTTGATAGGCTCTCGAAATGAACATAGAATATAACCTATCACAAATTATTCGCCATGATATCGCCACATGCAATGTGGAATTAGCAATGCAGCATTCATGTGTAGAGCCATTATCACTGACCTTGGGGAAACGCAATTGGTAATTACTCACAGGCAGAGCTTAGCCAATCCAACGCCCAAAATACTACATTGTTCAAATGTGCATTCTAATCATAGTAAAGCAGTAGACAAATACAAATTTATTCCATTTTTAAGTGGAAAAATTGGTCTTGAAATGAAACCGCATCTTCATGAGACATGGTGCCTGATCCGTCACCAATTCTATTATCGATTTGAATAGTTTAACATTCTCCAAGCACTTCCTCTCATTCTTATACTGCATATCTGCAATTCTCAACTGTTTCACAAATCCATAGTGGCCTCTCTTTCATTAGGAACCCCCTCCCCCTATTTGAGAAATCTCCCTTATCCGGGCCCCCTCAATACAACCGTGGATAGCCAGCTCGAGCTAGCCGCCCTCCAAACCGCCAGAGCTGAGCTAGTTTATGCAAATGAAGTCTGTAGCTAAAATGTAAAAGCGTTTTGTCTCTATTGGATGGTTAAGGAGACTGAGGGGTGGGATTCTAGATGAAGGTTAGCACGTCATTGAGGCCTAGGGTTGACTGGGAAATGTTCAAACCATTTAGAGAGTATTATCTTTTATCTCACATTGAATGAATGAGTGTCGTGATCAAGGGATGGCAGCAAATTCAGAATGGTGTTTCACTGAGAGCTTTTCAATTCTGACAAAAGGGTATAATTGTTTATTACAAATAACATGGTCAGCAGAGGGGGTGGGGTGGGGTGGGGGTATAATTGTTGGGGATCCTTATATCCCATTCACAATGATCAAGCACCCTCGCTTGATTCCATATATATAAATATAACATTCTAATTCATCCTGTTTGTTTTCATCTTATTATGTTGTTATGGTAATTTTTTGTGATTTCTTTTGTATATAATGTTTATATTCGTTTATTTGTTGAGTTCAATTAATGTCATGCAAGGCCTTGCTGAAAAGCAGCTTCTAGCTGATAGCAGTCTTTTTAACCGTGATTAAATAAATAAAATACAAAAAATACAAAATACAAAAATTTACAAAATACATTATATTAGAAATATAATAATAATAATAATAATGACAATAATGATAATAATAACAATAATAATAATAATAATAATAATAATAATAATAATAATAATTATAATAATAGAAATAATAAAAATGATAATATAAATATATAAGATTTGTGCGGCGCCAGATCCACTCGAAATCAAATACTTAAGGCGCAAACAAATTTAATCACATAAAAACATCTACATCATAAACAAAATGACCACGGGGTATTAAAGACAGACCACACAAAAATAGAAAGAGAACAATTAATCATATGCCAAATCAAACAGATACGTTTTAAGATTATTTTTGAACACTTCAACTGATCTGCTATTCTTAATCTTTGCCTCGCCTGAGTTGTACACATTAAAGAAATGTTGAGTGGGTTAACTCATTGAGGTGCGTACAATAGGCGTATGTGAGTCGAGCCGGATATGTTTCCAAAACGAATTTAAAGATGTTTAAGAACTTTCACGCGATGATATAATTTTCATTTGGGCACATCCGATGCCATGGGGTACTCCAAATCTAAACACGAAAGTCCTTCTGTGTGATAATATGCATGATTGGGTTTGGTGGAATTGTTTGGGGATTATCTTCGTTTCACGAAACCGGATATGTTTCCTAAACGAATTCTAAGATGTTTAAGAACATTCACGCGATGATAAAATATTCATTTGGGCACATCCGATGCCATGGGGTACTCCAAATCTAAAACATGAAAGTCCTTCTGTGTTATATTATGCATGATTCAAGTACACATTAGACTCGAGGTTTGTCGCATCATGTATAAACCAGGCGGGGGCCCTCTTCTCACCAATACACCGTCACCGTTTTCTTGACGTGCGATGAAATACTTTCTCTTTATATTCTGACTGTAAACACTTATTTCCTTACGGCGTTCTTGTTTCTGACGGAGTCATTTTCAAAATATCACAGTAGAACAATATTACTGGGATTATTGAAAATAAAATGTTAAAATTAAATATAAAAAGGAGTGTTTATGACATTGATATTTGGCTATGATGATGGAGTAGAAAATGGAGGTGGTAGTCGACTGCAACATACTCAGAGATAGCATAAAAACATGCAAACAATTATATTATTTCAAGCTTTCAGCAGTCCTAACGTAATGAAAAAATGCTTAGACCGATTAATAGCTTTTATTACAATAATCAAGTCAAGACTGATATAATACAAATATGTATATATTAAATATTGAACCCTATAAAGATTCAGTTTCGAACCCTACATAGTAGCATCTTAAACGATGCGAAATTGTACCTGGATGAATACATTTCTAACAGCTTTTCACCCTAAGGTGTGCCCCTGACGATTTCTAATTCCAAGGTACCGGCTCAGTAACGCAGGTGGGTGTGCAGTTATGCATTTGCAGTGCCCCTTATTGGTTACCTACTGAACCCCACTGGTGGTACTGGGATGTTCTATGGATTGAATTAAATTCAATTATTCATTCATCGTATTATAACAAAAATTACATCAAAATGTAAAGTCATGTACGAATTAATAGAGACAAAAAGGGAAGCTACAAAGAGCGGTATGCTTTGAGAAATGTAGCTCCCCCTAAAAGGAATATTTATGCGAAATACAAAGCAGCCTGCGAACGATCGTAATCATCATGTAACAAGTGTCTATCCGATTCCAACCCTAAATAGGACCCCCTCCGGTTTCAGTTCAAGACAATTACTTCTTCACTAATGAAAGATTATTGGATATACTGTACTCGTGCTACAGCTCTCTCTCTCTTTCTCTCTCTCTCTCATGTCCCGTATTCATTGAACCTCCACAGTTAGCTCTAAGCAGTGATTTTAGCTCCATGCTCTGTGTTTTCGTATCTATTTTATCCTCCCGAGGTCTTATTTTGATCATTCTAAACGAGATATTAAAGACATGAATTTTTAAACCGATAATTCTCATTCAGGGAAAGTTTATCCCCAAAAGATACAATTCCCCCAGATATATTACATTGGGTAATTTTACAATAAATCATACCTCACAAGCATGACAAACAGACTTACATTATGCAGTGTGAGATTTGTATTGACGAAAATGAAAATGAAGATACGCAATAACATCAAGCTCTGCGTAGCATCCGGAAAACTTTCTTGAAATGTTGTGGTCCATCTTCACCTTTAGGCCTACATGAATTTTACATGAACAATGGATAGCTTAAATGATTACCGGTTTACGTCATATAGACGGAGTCTTGGGGGTTTCTATTAACATGTTAGCCTCAATCACACTGGTTGTCTATTTTTAATCGAAATGCATCGATCTTGTACAAGCTTTGTCATATCTCCCTTTCTCCTCGCGGCAGAATATTTTGACACATGAGCACAGTCATCAACCATTCGTCCTGATTTGAAATGATGCAACTGTTTACATTTTTGAAAATTGTCATAGCGCCTGCACGAACCGAGACGAGGTGAACGATGCGCAAAGGAAGATTATAAGAACTAGAAAGAACTAAGAGAACTAAAAACTATTCAGTAGATTCATAGCGAGTTTCTCTACGAATGTGATGTTGCAAAACACTGTACTGGATCAGCTAAAACGATCGTCCTAGTGTGAATGGGGCTTTAATGAGGTCTACAGATATTAAGGACGATCCTATGATAAGCCCATCTCGGATCAAGTGAGGGGCAAGGGGGAGCACGTTGTCTCCTTGAAATCTGGAATGCATTAAGAACACATGAAGTATTCTCCTTATTGTGTCACCGTAGTAAATGTAGACAATATTTTTTTTTAAAATACTTGTGCCGCTTGCCCCCAATCGGCAGAGAATCTTGGATTTGCCATTGAAGCCTTACCCCCAAATCTGTACCAGAAGCAGAGTATCATGCATGAAATTGTAAAAATAACCATTTATTTCCAAATGGGATCTCAGCGATATAGGTAGTCACTATGATCTAAATGGAACATAGAAAAACACTGGTAGAAGTGGAACCCATAGTGTGGTAATCATGGTTATAGAAAATTAGAAATCCTCTCTCACTTTCTTTTTCTCGCTGTTTCTCTCCCCTCTCCATCATGCCGTCTATTTTGTTTTCTTCTCTATTTCTGTCTTTGTCTCCCCTTCATCGCTTTGGTCCTTCTTTAATCATTATCTCTTCTTCTCCATCTATCTCTCTTTCTCTCCCCATCCCCATCCTCATCCTGCTCCATTTTCTATCTCTCTCTCTCTCTCTCTTTCTCTCTCTCTCTCTCTTTCTCTCTCTCTCTCTCCCTCCCTCTCTTTCTCTTTCCCTATTGCCCCTCTATTTTCTTCATTTACATTATATGGGGGGATATTACGTTGAAATTCCACATAACACACCCATTTTTCCGACATTGCATGAGAATATACCTGCACGAAGTTTTCATTAGCTTAAATTCATGAATTTATCTCCTCATTCCCACTACTGTCGCAAAGTTAATCACACTAATGTGTAGCTTCGGCGGTTGCCATGGCTACCATTTGAAGTATCAGACAGTTGAGAGTAGAACAAATGCGAAGGTCATGAACTGTGTGATATTAATTTGTAAAAATGGACCTGGGCAATCCATTGAGTGGTTCTAAAATGTCACCAGCATGCCCACTAAATTTCATCATAATCTTTTGTCACCAAATAAAAGCTCGAAATTTAATTCATGTATGCAGACTTAATTTTGTTCATTCATGAAAGCTTATCATTTCACTTATATAAATATAACTGAATCGTTACATCTTTCTTTCGATATCCTGAACAAATAAAACAAAATCGATTGATTTCCCAACTTCAAATTTTACTTTATGCAAGAAACGCAATCAAATACAAGTTAAACCATGAAATTGAATAGTACCCACCTGCCCAAACTATAATTATGTCCGGAGAAGATAATTTGTCCTATTCTAGATGGATATATACTTATATACTGGAATGTCAAATTAATGTGGTCGCAGAATTTGTATGGTGAAAGATATAAATAGAGTGTTGTGAATGAAATTGAGGACATTGCCATTCTGCAGTTGATCAAACCTACTAGAAATGAACAAGAGCTAAGGTGGGGATATTAGCATACAATCGTTGTATGTACATGTGTTTTTCTCATCTAATCTGCATGCTTGACTAAAAGACCTGTCGTGTGCTCAAAGCGGGAACTTCATGATTGAGTAGTTACGTTAATGATGGCTAAGTCTCTGGATGTAGCCATTAGAAGTACATACATGAGGATGAAATGCCTATCAGAAGCAGGTCGGGTGTCAAGTAGAGGGAGAAAGAGGGAGAAGAGGGAGAAAGAGGGAGAAGAGAGAGAGAGTGTGAAATGGAAATATATGGAAAATGAGAGACAAGAGAGAGAAAAGGAAAGAGGGTGATGTAGAGACTGACAGAGGAAACATAAATACATAGATAGAGACATAGACACATAGAGAAATAGTAGAACCAAAGATAGAGACAAGCATAGAAATGACACAGAGACAGAATGGTACAGCATTAAACAGAGGCACAACAATATAAATAGATAAAGGAAGAGGAGAAAGCGAGGGTTAGAGTGATAGACAGACACAGAAAGAGAGAGGGGGATAAAAGAGAGACGGATATTATTGGAAAAAGAACTATCAACCCTATGTTTACACGATTAAAACTATTTTGATAATAAGATCATGTATATATTGCACTTATCCCCTAAAGAATATTTAAGGCATGAATCACCTTGCTTACATGAGTTCTAAAGACATTGTGCACCATCTCTACTGAGATGCCTAGTATAGATCAAAACATCCCGAACAATATGAAAAGCCATGATGCATTTAACCTCATCAAGCCTTCGATATAAAAGTGTCAATCCATTGAATAAGCTACAAGCATGTTGACTGAGACTTGTAATTCGATGTGCTAGTACCTGTATCA
Organism: Mesocentrotus franciscanus; assembly: GCA_037976565.1. Lineage (NCBI taxonomy): Eukaryota > Metazoa > Echinodermata > Echinoidea > Camarodonta > Strongylocentrotidae > Mesocentrotus > Mesocentrotus franciscanus. Next base: position 2,409,974 of record CP137679.1, on the reverse strand, counting down.
TCTTCCAGACTCCTTGTGAAATCAGTCCCGCACCCATAGGTCCAAATCAATCTTAAAGGAAACCTCACCCAATAAGTGAAGATATTTTGAAAAAAATGAGATGTATTCCTGCCCTTTGATGTATAATATTCCTTACGAAAATGTAGAGGAGATATATAAATGAAGACATTCTTGGCATGGTGTGAATCTTGTGATGCCTTTTAGCATGAAAATGTGACGTACCAGTTGAAGTTGTCCACGTATCATGCACCAATCTTTAGTTAGAAGTACTTTTTAAAATCAATAACAAAACCTTTACTTTTAATGAGAAAAAATCATAGCTGAGAAGATATATATATATGGTGAAAATATATAATAGGGGAAAAATTGTAATTAATTCATTTTAAAATACTAAGATATAGTAGCTGACAAATCTATTTCATTTATGAGTGGTATGTAACTTCCCCCAGCTCAGCACATGCTCACAAAAGAATTGCATACTTTCATACAATACTTCCACATTACCTTTCTTTTCCTGGTGATGCTACAACACGTCTGACATAGCAACTCATATGTTGGTATTGTATGGTCTATTGTAAACAGGTGGTCAGCTCTGGTGAAGCTACATACCAATGTCTCCTGTTAGCTCACCAATGATTGACAGATGATGTCATAAGGGGAATGAGATCTGGAACATTTTTTTAGGGTGGAGCTTAGCAGGTCTGAGAAAAAATTTTTTTTTAAATATTGTAAAATCTCTCTCTCTCTCTATATATATATATAATATATTAATATATTTAGATGTTTGAATAACAAAATAAGAGTTGTATACAGCCCTGACCATCAACTGGAATATATATTCGGATTTCACCCAACCTTTAAGGTCACCTCAATTATTGTCATTATTTTACAACCCGATCTCTTTCACACAACGTTTTGCAACGGTTTGCACGAGATGCGTCTCATCTTGGAGAGATATGAAATAAGAGAATATTTGATGTTGATCTGCTTCTGTTTCACTTCGCTCTTCAAAAATCTTGATAAGACACGATTGTAGGCCTGCGGCAAATTTAGCACAGACTCTGGCCATTTCGCCCAGCATATGCGAGCAGGTATTTACATCATACTTACATCTCTATTTTAAGGGCTGGGATTTTGATTATTTTCATTAAAGGCAATATATTTCAACCTTCACCTAAATATCACATGTGCTTCCTCTGTTAGGCAATAACAGAGTGTTTCCGTTTATCTGTTGTCTTTTCTTCTGTTTGATGCATAAAGAGTACCGAATATTACACGATAATGACGAGACACATTCGTTATACTGCATAGCCTTTTAAGAATACATTCGTGTGTGTAGACGTTGTGTATGTGTGTATAACCCGTGACCTACATATCACTTTTGCCACTATAGAACACGGGGAACACTCTTTCTCTCTCCCCCTCCCCTCTCCCTCCCACTCTCCTGTTTATAGAAGATAATTACATAATTACAACGGTGAATTTGTGGTCACGTCTGACAACAGGTCATCATCATGATACAGTAATTGCTATTAGAAATATGCATGTCAAAACCTAACTTTACCAATAACACTTTCTGGTAAAAAGATTTTAGTTGTATTATTTTGTATGTGCACGTGTGGGTGTGTGTAGTGTGTGTGTGAGTGTGTGCGTGTGTGTGTGGGTGGGTGGGTGGTTTTTATTTTCATTGGGTTGTATGAGAAAAAGTCCATTGATATTGTAAAAGCATTGGTTGCTTGCATCATGCTTTATCCATCAGTCAACGCCACACAATCAGCAGGTGGATTCAGATTTATGCGACGCCAGACATGTCGACTTGATCACGTGATCACCGCATATTAGCCTATAAGAGAGCTCGGTGTGCCGTCTACCTCAGTACGATGGCGCCACGACTAACATGAATGCGCTTATATGTGAAGACAAGTTGGATGAGGCTATATACTCTCTCTCTCTCTTTCTCTGCAATGCTGGATGTCTGATGCATACTGAAGGGGCCACTAAGGCTTTTATTTAAAACGCTGTCATCATGCGCGACATTATTCCTCCACTACTTTGTCCTTATCCTATTCGTTTATAAACTCCGTACTCCTGTCATGCCTGTTAACATTCTACTCTGTCATGTAATATTGGTTTTTTCTTAAATATACATATATAAATAATGATTAAAACAATTGAAATAAAAATCCTTGAGAGTTCACTTCTTCTTCACTATGACGGCGGTCTGAACCTCGCGAACCAGTTAAAGGAAAGAAGTTTGCGGAGGATTATCCAAAGGGAAATATTTGTTCTATATAATATATTATGTATTGTTACAGCAAAATTACTGTATGATTTATCTCGTAACAAATCAAAGTCTATATTGTTTTCATCGTCATTCCCATACTTACACATGTTACAGAATTACTGTACAATGATTTATCTTGTAACAAATCAAGGCCTACTCTGTTTTCATCGTCATTTCCATACTAATACATGTCACTCTATCTCTGTTTTCTTGACAGTGAACACCTACAAGAAGTATTGTAGCACATGAATCTAATGCAAAACAAACTAGGGGTGTCTGTATGTGGGGTTTGTGCGTGTGGGTGAACGTGTCAGCGCGGCTTTACATCAAAATAGGCTAATTATCTTGCAGGAGGATACCAAGCTATTTTCATATTCGCACCTCATCCTCCAATTACACATAGCCTTCTGTTTGATATGGGGAGACTTTTTTATAGCTGCTAAAAGAACAATATACTGGCCCTGGGCAGAATGGGAAAAAAAGTTAATCTATTTTATAGGATTTTCGCTTGTATCTTTATTATGAGAGGTAAAAGTCTTAAAAATAGATCATTGGACATGAACTTGGTATCCTCTGCATGCAAGGTACCTATAATAATAAGGAATTATTTTACTTTGCTAGTTTAGTCTAGGGCCCACAGCCTTGAGTTAACATGTGAAAGCCGATCATTTATTTTGCTTAAGCATTAGCTTAAGAATTCAGCGGATCTTAATATAATTTCTTTTCAATATTTAACCTATTCCTTTCATGAACTATCACTGTCTTATTCAAATACAAATCATCACGATAGACCCGAGAGTCATGCAAGGGTCACAAGGCATGTTCATTACTCTATGTCATACACCACTGCCGTGACGTTTAGTGTACAGACATACAATTTTTACTTTAAAAAAGAGAGTAGGCGCCAAGAACCTCTCGTGAAACCGGGGCCGGTGAATAAAGGTCGATAGGCAGTGACTGTAGGTGGAGCGTAAGACCCTTCGTATTTATCGGGGCCCTGTAGGGGTGGTATACTCATCGAGACTCGGCCAAGCCCATACCCAACATGATTGCTCTTTAATTACATGGAGGAGGAGAGGGGGAATTATCGTGAATAATTTCTTCGCGGTGGTTGTCTCCTCATGCATTTATAACATGAATCGGAAGCAGCTAAATTGAAGTTAAGAAGATGAGTACATGGTGCAGTTATTGCTAAGGGCACATATCTACATCATCTATCTGTTTGCATATACACATCCCTCCCACCAATACATACACACACATACACACGCACGTACACCTGCACGTTCGCAAGATGAGTATTCCTATTCTCTGCCCTTTTAACCTTTTGAGGGGGCGTTTACATAATGTAAAATTCTTGTTATTTCTCGTTCTTTTTCATATGGTTGCCACGAAAACATTTCGGAGGTTGTGGCAGGTGAAACAAAATCTGCTGAATCAATGATAAATCGAATCGCAGCATAAGAATGTTTAAAGTAGATCTGAAATAGCGGGAATCTGCAGACTTTATTTAGAGATAACGAGATAAAGATATAGAGACTGCTTGATTGTTCATACGTAAGAAAAACGTCACCAGATACAAGGATAGAGCACAGAGTTAATACGCCAGAAGGAAATATTCCTCGGAGAATATGTTGATAATCATTACATTGTCAGATATGACACGCCTCTCTAAGTATTTACATTAAGAAAACATTGTTCCCTTTTTAACTTTCAGATTCGATTACGATTGAATGATCCGAAACTAACGACAACGATTAAATAAATTGCACGGCGCCATACCTTTCTTTCATGGCCGCATATGATGGTTGATATATGACATGTGGTGTACTTTAGATAAATCACTTCCGCTTATGAACAAAATATAAATCCTGAAAACAATATTTACTCAGCCCTTTGATCACAATGTGATTACAAATTATTCCAATATAATTAATTTGAAAAAAAGAATACATTTTCTTAATCTTTATTTCTTATATTTTATATTCACTACTCTATAAAACATTGAGAACAGGCCGAGGACACACATACAACAATCATGATCTTTTGCCATAGGGGAATAGTAAACCAAACAAAATGCAGCCTAGTAAGAATAGCCTACATTAGTTAACTGGTGAGGAAATGTGCTTGATATTATTATATTTCTTTGATATAATTATTTTATTATATGAATTTTTCCTCACAAAACGGATGATGACTAATATGATGAAAGTATACTAAAACCACGGACCAAAAGACAGGCTAACTTGATACATATTTTTTAAGTATTTGTACCCAAGGCCCGACTAACATTCTCGGTTAGTAATCCCCCACACAAATAATGAACGATAATTGTTTTTAAAGGGCCGATGTTTTTAAATGAAAGCCTATCCGCCAATAATCAAAATCTGTTTCTTTCATGACCTTATAGGCCCAACAGATTTAGAAATACATGTACTAGCTCTCGATGGTAACATGCAATGGCGCCTTGAACGTATTCACAAACGTAGACGTTCTCTCAGGGCCGATACCAAATAAATCCCCATCACATCTTACTATGTCTCAATTCTCAAACAGTACAATTTATTTCCAATTTAGCTTTCATTCCATATCTATATTTAAAGCCAACATTAAAGTAAATCTTTCTTCTTTTTGGGGTTATAGAAAAGATCAAAACGACTCAAACGAGTCATACAATCACCTTCACTAATTACTATGCACTGTATTACGTCGGTGAGAGTCCTACTACATGCAATAAAAAGTATCCTACAAAAGAAAAGTGTTGAAGTAGACAAAAAATGTATAGAGTACAGAGTACTAAAGACGACAGAGCACTTATGATTATTGTATTGAGTCATAGTGTATTATATTTCCACTTAATATTTCATCATAGTCCTGTCATTTAAATGGTAACATCTGTGCAAAGAGCAAGCTACATGAATGTTGGATTGTGGGTATTTAATTGCCAACAAGGTCTAATAGATAAATAATCCATGTACATGTATCACTATTTATACTTTAGAAGCCAGCTATACGGATACGGCTTTGGTTAGTCATGATATTATGGTATCATAAACACCATACAGTTTTTGAGCAATTTCCGGAAAATAATCCACCAAGGAAATACATCTGGACTTGCAGACAATCGATCAATGGTACCTTATATGTCATCTGTCCAATTGTCATATCACTTGCAATGGGTAATAGAATACAATCATGAATTATTCAGAATACCTCCCTTTATCTATCAATCAATTTCTGCTTTACATCAATGCCTGTCGTCCTCTTGTTTTTGGAGGCATTTGAAGGAGAAAAAACAGTAAATAACGGTGTTGTTCTTATTTAGGCTTATAATTGTACATGACACTGACGTTGTGAAATAACGCTATAGTTACATTCATTATATTTGCTTGGCCTTAGAATCATTCACGCGCAAAGTACATACAAGAAATGCACCTGATGTTATTATACGTGAGGATCATACCACTTGTTTAAACTGCAATCAAAAATTGTTCATTCATTTTACAAATAATTTCATTAACATTTTTTTTTTAACGATTGACTCGTGTAATTATAAAACATAAGTGATTAATGTAACAATTATGTAAATTCCAAAGGCTTCTTAAAATGATTTATGTATTACGATATTTTACATATATGTACATAAATGTCAACAACCACATATGAAAGAGTGTTTACATTTTTTCCTCCCTATTTCGTCATGTTTTCTTTAAAAAGGACAAGATTACAAAAATATATTATATTCCGTTTACAGGGTTGTATATGCACTATTATACATAGAAAAGAATTAGATAAACTTAGGACAAGTGTTTGATAGTTAAATGATATACCCTATAACCTGTAACGTTTTCCCCATCCTTATTGATTGGTTTAGTTTAGTGCAATAACCTTATCATTGCCATCACACAAGCCATTATCCCTTCATTCAAATTTAATACTAACATATGCCAAAATAAACTCAGCACCGAGATCTTAATTGGTCCTCGAATATAAACGATAAGTGACACACGTGAACAAATAATCGATGGCTTATCTTTCTTCTACTGACGCTATATATATCTATGTCTCTCTATATCTGTCATTTTATCTCTCTCCCCTTTGTCTGTCTCTTTCTCCATGTCTTTCATTAATATGTCTTGCATTTATTAAGATACTTAAACTTTTAGAATAAAGACTTATCCACTCGCTAAAAATACAAAAATATCACATTGTAATATCAATTGTAAAATTAGTTGTAACATTTCTGTGTCTTTCATAACCGGTCCCGTTGTCATTCTGTTTCTTTCTAGGTTTTTTTTTCCCTCACATCATCATACACAATAATCATGAAATCCGTAATAATGAACACGGCTTTCTTTTCTCTATCGCACTCTCTCTCTCCAGCTCCACTTCTTCCTTTAAATGTGTTGTATGCACATCTTGAAATATATATTAAATGAACATGACTTACTTCAAAGCCGAAAAACACAAGCTGAACGTCTGTCTATAATATAGCCTACAGAGAAAAGTGAAGCTCATCTTTCTCTTTATAAACATAAGCACAGAGTTCTTTCTCTCTCCCACCCTCTCCATAAAATGTTGATACGCAATTCTAAAATTCATATTTCATTACGTGAAAGTGACTAATTCAAGTGCAAAGAGCATAAATACAACAGCCATGTACAAAATCTTATTCTTTTCCTACATGTGCACAGAAAACTATATCTGTCTGTCTCTCTCTCTATATATATATCTTTCTCTGTCTCAAGTGTCTCTTTCTCTATTTCTCTCTCTCTCTCTGCCTCTCCCTAAACTGTTCATATGCAATTTTATGGTACATATTTTTTTATTACGTGAAAATGAATCATTCAAGTGCAAAGAGCATAAATGCGACAGCCAGGTACAGAATCTTATTATTTTACTACATGTACACAGAAAACTATATCTGTCTGTCTCTCTCTCTTTATCTTTCTTTGTCTATGTGTCTCTTTCTCTATTTCTCTCTCTCTCTGCCTCTCCCTAAACTGTTTATATGCAATTTTATGATACATATTTTTTATTACGTAAAAATGAATCATTGCAAAGAGCATAAATGCGACAGCCAGGTACAGAATCTTATTCTTTTACTACATGTACACACTCACTCTCTCTCTCTCTCTCTGTATATCTGTCTCTCTCTCTCTCTCTCTCTCTCTATCTCTCTATCTCTCTCTGCCTCTCTCTAAACTGTTTATACGCAATTGTATGGTACATATTTTATTAAGTGAAAATAAATCATTCAAGTGCAAAGAGCATAAATGCGACAGCCAGGTACAGAATCTTATTCTTTTCCAACATGTACACGCAATCTCTCTCTCTCTCTCTCCGTCTCTCTATCTCTCTCTCTCTCTCTTATCTCTCTCTTTTAGCACTTTTTTCTCTCCTTGATCTGCATATCTTGAAGCATACTTTTGAATACAAACATATATATATTCAACGAATATGACTTATTTACGTGCAAGAGGAGAGAAAACCAAAAATTCAAGTGCCGTTTCGTACCCTGAGGGATGTCCCTTTGGGAAACGAAAAGGTCAGGGAACGACTTTAAGCCATTTGTTCTACTTTCAGCTGATAGCCTTTATCCAGGTACTTGATCATCGAGCCAAACATTCAACTACATCAACCAAAGACTGGCTTATGATTTACAACAAACGCCTATATTCTGATCACTTTTTGATATTAGTGAAAAGTTTATTAACTTTTACAAACTGAAATTACGTGGATTAGACTTTTCTTAGTGCTCGCGCATATGTCTATCTTATCCGTAAGTGTACGCAGGCAGGTTGGGCAAAATTTGACCTATCATTTTTTCTTCTTATTAATTTCAATTTGCTATGACACTACTTTTATTAACACATTTGATAGCAACGTTTTTTTCAGAATACTATTCCAAACACATTGATATTGTTAGTTGTTAGATTTAGTTCATTTATGTTCATCTTTGGCAACAGGTCAATTTAAACAAGAAATTTGGTTACTTCCGTGTGAGTTTCAATTTGAAATCATTTTCTTTTTTATGCTTGTTTATCATTAGCCATTTAACCCTCATATAATTTTTGCTGGATCATTATTTTTTTTAATAATATACAGCTATGTGATTAGCCCCAAACCAATTGTCCTAAAAATGTAGAATTCTTTTAAAACTTTTAAATTTTTTTGACAAATGCAATATTTGGTGGATAAGCACTATAGCGCACGGACGCCTCAAATGATCAAGTCAGTTTCTAATTATTTGGTGAAAAACGAACCGTAGAATATGTCCTTTAAATCTAATGCTTTGTTATTTGGTTCATCTTCAATTTGAGTGTGGATTTCAAATAGCTTTTATCTTCTGATTCAAGACATAACATTATCAACCATAAGCCTGGTATGCAAACTAGCATCATATCTATTACCAGCCATCGTTCGTCCTTGGTTATTAGTTAATTGCAGCATGTGCCCAGCAAGTAATTGGCCGGTAGCATGGTAGCTCGAACTGACGGTTCAATTTAGATTACGATTACGATGAGCCGAGGGATATATAATTATCAACACCACGTTTGTCTATATATTGCGTATTTTTCAACAGATTTTGACCTTTTATCATTTTCTTACAGCTATGGCTCGGTAGCTGACGAAGAAAAGAAGTATCAACAGAAAACCATTCGTAATATCCCTACCTGAAGCATTTATAAGGTCAAAGCTAAACAGTATTCCTAACATATGGTTACCGTGAGGGCATATGGCAATTACTATTACAAAGGCTTTCGTCATCCTACCAGGTGCCCATTTCTCTCCTGGGTATGGAGTGGCTAATGTAGATTAATGCCCTGCCAAATGACATTAGTGCCGTGTCGGGGATCGAACCCACGACATTTGCATTTCAAGTTAAGTGCTTAAACCACTCGACTACGACACCTCTATCATACCATATTCAAGAAAATCTTCAACAAATACAGTATAAATGTATTTATAAAGAAAAACAGTAAAAAGTGTGTAAAAGTGGCATTGGACAGTAAGGTTTCTACTTATTAAACACATATGAAAGGTAGCTTGTGTTATATAAATACGATTTTTGAGACAGAGTCGATTTGTGTATCCTGATCTCTCTGTATTGATCTCCTACGTTGACATTACGTACACCTGTAAAATAAATACCATTGAAATCTTAAATGTCAAAGTCATTTGAGATCTTGGCTCTGTAAATTTAAAATGCGTATTTTCATTTATCTATTTATGAAGAATAACTAAATGATCACTATTTGTTTAAACATTATATAACGATACTGGTACACAACGTGAACCATGGAATGCAATTTCCTTTATTTTATATCAAAGCTTTCCTTTAAAAAAAATTATACGCGTTTTATAACATGTTATGCATTAGAATGTGAAGTTATAATCAGCTTTTAAAAAAAGGTTTAAAGGATAAATTTGAGTACAAAGTATTTTCCGAAAAATGGGCCTACTAAAAAATAGCGAACTGACAATGTTCATTACACTGAATATGAACAATATGAAATTTCATGCTTTTCATATGTCTAAAAGATGACATAAGTTGTAAGGAGATGAAAACTGATGATAATTCTTTAATGAAAAAATTAAGTTGATTGTTAAAAAAAACAGTAAGTTAGAATTACATCAAACAAAACATCTACTGGTTTATTAATATTCCGATAAAAACAATGATAGATCCTATTTTGTAATGAATATGACAAACTTGGGAATTTCAGAAATTACATATTGAAAGTAACTACCAAGCAAACTGGGCATTGTCACTCAAAGTCATTACAAAATGAATCCAATGCCATTGTTGATAACAAAAAGGAAAAGGCTTTTCATAAATCACACATGCCTGTCACCAGCATAGAAAAGGGATCCTAAAACCTCTCAAATATAAATTTGTGGTAATCTATGTAGATTTATCTATCTTTCCAAGGTTGAAACCGAATGACGCATTTGATGACCGTGAATGTAATTCTAAAATGGCGCAACAAAGCCTTCATTCGTCTGGACTTAATAATGAAATGCGTATTCTGTATTGATTTCATTTGCATTTCATATTTGTATTACATGGTTGGGACTTATACGAGTATATGACAGGTTTCCTACTAAAACAAATTTCCAAGGCCAACAGTAACATCACAGCATCGTTATATACCACTAGCTGACAATGAAACACGCCAAAATACAGTGGCATACACACAATACATCCCTATGATGAATACACCTAGACACACACGCACACCATGGATGCTTTTACACACCACACACCCACACGTTCTTTCAACGCACACAACACCATACACACGCGCATATACACACACGCCAAGCCTTTTTACGTACACACTATATGATCGGGTTGTCATATGCAAATCGCACTGGCGGTGCGTTGCAAATGGCAGAGTCATAATGCATTGAAAACAGCGAAGGCATAATGCATTGACTGTTCAATAATAGATCGCAGTCGCACTCGACTACCCCCCCCCTTACTCTCACCCTTTTACAAACACACTGTCTCCCCAGTCTCTCTTTCCTCTCTTCATGTACCATGCAGTCAAATGACCTATGACGTCATCTATGTCTGAACGCATGCGCATTCGGGTTAAGGCACACCACTCTGTCTACATCTTCAGCTGAAAGCAAATGACCTTTGCGTTGTCAATACACATCACGCTGATGCCGCTTACGGGGATTACAATCTAAAAACCATTCGTGTCACCTCAATCAAACTTCAGACATCAAAGGCATCCAACAATGGTTTGTTGAATATGTCTTTGTGTAAACAATCATTCTTGAATTCGTACAGTCTGAAAAATAAATTCCTTGTTTTTACTTACTCGTGTTCTCGTCTCTGTCTCTGTTTCCGTGAAAATTTTTCCTCGTTAGTTTGTGATTTCTTCCATTGTTCTGCAGCTAGTGCTGCATCTTTGGCGCTAACTTCCCCGCCGTATCGTCGGCTTAGATATACCTGTGGTTCTGATCCGTCGTCCTCAGCTGCTTTTTCTTCGTCTTCTAGGTACTGATCAGGGTCGAGCTTGATAGTCTCAGCTGAATGTGTGCTCGGACTTCGAGTAGGTGAAGGCGAACCTGAGCGTGGGGTCGTAGCGATCGGCACACCCAACTCATTTGGGATAGCTCCTGTGAGGGTACTGACGTTGGTGGCGCGCTTCCGCGGATGTTTACGTAAATGTACCTTGCCCAGCATGGCGCTCCGGGCACCAATCGCTCCCGCCGGCAGAGCTGTAAAGAAAGAATAAAATAGTAAATATGATATTTGGAAACACGAAGAAAATATTACAAAAGTAAACAAAGAATCGAATTTTGTATACAAATAAATAGAAATATTTGCGTTTGATTTGAAACATTATTAATATTACATAGCTATAAATTTAATGTTCTTCAAATGTCCCTGCTATTGAAACATACCATCACATATTCGAAAGGGGCAATTTCGTTAGGTTTTTTAATATATAACTAGAAGGAAAAAAACATTTATATATATATATACATATGATATATATGTGCATCATTTTTCAATTGTGTTCATAAATATCAATGTATTAATCAACATCTCTTGAAAATTAATGTTCAAATTCTCAAGGCAGACCTGTACATTATATAACAAACAAGAGTCTCTCTCTCCCTCTATTTCTCTCGCGCTCTCTCTCTCTCTTTCTTTATTTCTGACAATTAGGGGTGAACGGTTAACCCCTTCTTTTAAAAACTTTGAATCAATTATCTCCAAGTGAAAATATAAGGTACCATGCTCTTCTGTGATAAATCAATATTCCTTTTCGTAGTAACATGATGCCTTCATCCTAAGATAAATGTCCATGTTTCGCTATCCAAATACTCAGAAGTAAGGATTATCTTTCGTCATGTTAATCGGTTTGCAGTCGCCTTGAGCATTCTTTGGTGTTCTCATAATTTTGATCACTGTCACGGCTTTCCGTAAGACTGGCAACCCACGTGAGTAGCCTCTTATACTGAGCGTTGTCTTTTGAGCATATTAAAATGCATGAACAAACAGAATACAACACTATCGCAAAGACTTTCAAAAAATCAATCTAACGTAATTTAAAAAGCATTGCCATCACCTATTAAAATGTGCGAACATTACAATGACGAACATACCGAATAAACCAACCATGATTTCTGCACCATATACAATAGGGTATTGAAATTGTCCTTTAGTTGATATTTTGAAAGATTTTGCGATTATATGAGATAAATAATGCAATGAGCTGACAAAGAATCATTTCAAATGGAGTGAACAGCAAAATCACCTAGGAACATGTTGATGACTTAAGGAATTTTTTGATGACATTTTTTCTTAATTACTTGCGATGGTTTTCTAATCCATTTTTAAAGGAAACAAGTTCTACAAAAAGCAAGTACAAAATTAAAAGGAAAGTCAGGTTGCAATTTTCAAACATTTTTAAATACATCATTGCACAATTTAAGGAAAGAGGTATAAAAAGAAAGAAAAAACCTTTACATCTACAAAAAAGTTTAAATCAAGAAAGTTCCATAATCGTTATGACACTACTTGAAAAATTTCAAAATCATGGAAAGGGGGGAAGAGAGGGGATGTGCGGTCAGTGAAGATAGAACGCATGACGAACGATGGCGCTCTTCGGTATAAGACCGTAAGCTCATTGAAGGGAAAGTGAGATGATCGCGAGAATGAACGAACGTTTTTTTTTCTGTCTTAATTTCATTGAATTTGTCAAATCCATTCGTAATTATTTTAATATCAATGGTTCAAAAACTTGAACCATTCACACAAAACATGACATTAGAACATGAATACTTCTTTTTCCCACCATACACATTGTCATCGACAACATGTATAGTGAGGGATCCACACATTATTTTGACCCATCTAGATGAATATTCCACTCTAAAAGTTTTCTAGGGATTATAGGTACACGTGTAAATGTATCCATAGTTATCCATATTTCCGTAAGCAAATGAGGGAATGACATTTTGTTACATCCTAACATAAAGAAATATAGTGGATGTTATAGTCTAAAACTTGTACTCAATATAATTTTAACAAATTTTTCATGATATTGTCAATGACAGAGTATGCTGCTTCATGGCAGTTCTGGGGAGGGGTTCACAAAGACTAAGGTCGACTTTAAGATGGACTTAACTATGGCAGACCGATCATGCCGCTGTTTGCTCTCACCATTATGATTTTTAGATAATATATTTTCCTTCAATAATGAATTATCAAAAAATATAAATTCTGTAGATTTGAGACCATGATTTGTACGTCTCTTGAGAGACCAATGCCAGTAAATGGTGAGAGCAAACAGTGGCATGAATGTCCTGCCTTAGTTATGTTAAGTCCAACTTAAAGTCGATCTTAGCTCTTTAGAAGCACATAGGGCGTACGCTATGCGCTGATACAATACTATAGTACAGCAATATTTTGATAAACATGACATGTTCCATACGAATCTTTCGTATCTCTTCCAAATTCTTCACCCTCAAGTCATTAAAGCCTATATCTAAAAATCAGTAAATAGTGATTATCATTGTCATACGTTTCTCCGACATACATGTAGTTCAACACCACTCCTATCCTTACCCGATTCCCGACTTTTCTCCTCCAGACCTGACATGTCAAATTATCAAAACACAAATGTAACTTGATAAACTCTTCGTTCTGTGAGTATGACTCATGACTCAAATGAAACCCTCTATACGTGATATAACAGGTACAATATTGACTACCCCTGTTCTATTATATGTGTAAGTGGCATGACCGTTTACCCTCATGTACTCACACACTGACATGTTGCTCGAGTAGGGAGCCTCGCAATCTGGTATGAAGTTACTACTGTACGAGGTAGGACCCAGGTCCGGGTACATATCACCACCCAATAAACTCCACCAAATATTGTTGGCATTGTCTTGATCTTGAATTAACCAAGCCATGACTGATGATCGGAGCTCAGAACTACAGCAGGACCATACAACCATGGACCTACTACGATAACACGACGATCATAGCACAGTTTGGAAGATGTTTTCTCACACAACTTGGGTCACACAGAGCTCAAAAACTTATTTAATGCCGTCAGGCTATTTCACCGATGTTCTTTTACTTATAGGATTTAATTCACGACCTTGTATTCATAACCTTAGCGTTTTTTAAAGGTACTATGTCTCATTTGCAGGCCCAAAAATGAAAAGGTTACATTCCAACGGCATTTGAAAGATAATACTAATTTAGAACTTCCCTCGAAACAATAGGGCTTGAAAATGTCTTTTTGTGGGAAAATAACGACTGTTAGTTGTCGAATCGAATTTAGCGATCGCTGTTGTTTAATTAAATAGTCTGATCTTCAGACCCTCGTACCGAATGGTCCTACGTTTTTTGCTGCGCAAAGATTCCATCAGTTTAATTTTGGCCAATACAAGAAGTGGGTTATTGATGTAGACAAATGCTCATATGTACCCTTTACAGCTCATGTTATGTATGTTATTACCAAAGTAAAAAAGAAGTCAGTCAGTCGCTCAATAGTGTTTGACAGTGAAGTCTAGAAAGTAAACGGGTTTCCTTGCAAAATTTGAATACTAGGACACTGCTAACGTTTACATTTCGCAGATAGGACATACGTGACATATTCATAATTCCTGCAAAGTTCTACATAATTTGATGTTGAAAGCTAAAGGGATACACTACCTTTAACGTTTTGGGGTCATGTGGGTTATTGACATTTCTCCTCAATTTTCGCCGTGCCTAGAATCCAACCAGTGCATAAAACTAGCTGCATTGTCATGTATGTGTGTGAATTTTTTTTATGATACGCCCTGTAAAATGTCTCACGGGGAGGTCATATTTGGGGTCAATTGCTCAAGCCATTCTATGTACTGGTGGGTTGTATGGATCAGTAAGGTAGCTTGATTTTGTTATTGTATCCCTTGCTCGTACACTGGTAGCGTTCACAAGCACTTTGGGACAGGATATTTAAAAGCTGAACAGAGATTGCCCCCCTCTTACTGGAAATTAGTTTGAACCAGAAATTTATCGACTACATCTTAATTGTTGTCAACCATGTCTCTGTGATTCTTTCAATGCTCTTTTACTATGGAAACCCATTAGGCTGCACTACTCTATGTCATATTTCGGTGAATACTTAGGTTTTAGTTTGGAAAAGCGGCTGGTTCAGGGATTATCTCATCAAGGATGAAGGATAATATGATTCAGATGAGCTAGTGGTAATAGTGAATTATATTACAAGCATAAAACTGGTTTTAAAGGCATCGTTTAACAATGTTAAATCTGAGATGCATGGCCCTACGTGAAAAAATTGCGCTTCAAAATGATCATGAAGTTCCTCAAAAAAGTAAAAATCTTTGAGTGACCGGTTTTACCATACTCATTTTCCCCAATAGACTGTAGTGTTATGAAAACCGTTAGGAAAACGCAAAATTTGATTTCGATTTCCAATCATGAATATCTTGATAATCAGACAGGCGATCGGCTTGTAAAAGTCATGGGGTTCCTTACTGACCTAAAGGTAAATAATTATCATTGCATCATGAGCTAAATCCAGGATTTTGTTTCAGAATCTGAGACAAAGTTACCCAATCCCTTTAAGGCCATTAAAAAAGGCATAACATACAAACTCACGATAGATACCCTCAAGCCTTGCATAGCTTTAGGCGACCACATCTCTTTAATAATTTTTAAAACGCATCATGCAGACTCTAAATGCCCCCTCTAAATTCTTATATTTATAGCATTCGTTCAAAATATTAAAAGACATTGTACGCCAACAGGACAATTATGTATTGTATGACACGTATTCCTTTTCTGCAGCTTCATGCGTAGTCGAAAGAAATGGACACATAATGTGATAGTCAATGTATTGAGCTTCAACAAAAAGTATCACCGCCCCCTGTTGTTAGTGTGCATATACCAACCCACATAATCATTCTAATGGGCACACGCACCTAGTTCGGACTCTCATTCACTGGCGAATCCAGGTTACAATAATATATATTTGTTTAAATCATATTTTGAGAGCCTATCGCTGGAAACCATTTCGGTGCTCAGAGCAGTGACAAGATATGGAAATCTCCTGAACGAGGTACCTTATTTTGGCATTTTCCCGGCTCAAACAAAAATTGAGAAGCCTATAACGTGACTAGAGACAACTCTGGCTAATTTCATGAATTTGCAGACTCAAACTGGTAAAATACACGGCGATAATAATTATAAACCCTGTCAAAATGCACAAAGACAAGCATACTTCAGCCTATATGGGCGAAACCGAGAAGCCTATGATGATTAAACATCATTTAGATTCTTAAGATTCCTATAGGACAGTTTGATTTTATATGAATTTCTTCAATTAAAATCATATTAACTTTGTTTCGCCGATCTAGAATGCATTGCGAACGGATGAATTAGTCGTGTGCGCTCTAATGAGACTGTTATCCCTTCTTCGCGTGGCTGCCGTACGTCTGACAATCTCCAAGGAGAAGGATAAGAAGAAAGAGATAGCAGGTGTTTCTTCGCTAAATTCCTGATTAAAATGATGATTTTTAATTTCCAATGTATTCCCTGTACATTCGCGATCGGTTTTTTAAAGAGGTCACATTTGCTTGGAACGTAAACTCCAAGGTACGAGATTCATGTTTGCCGGAGGGTACCCATGTTGCAATTGGTAGAAGACGCTCTAGTCAATGGAATTTTCCAAGGACAGTCGATCGAGTAGGAAATCAGAGCTCTATATTTTATCACTAAATACAGGATAATAGTAATGGTAATAATAATAGTAACTACGACAATAATAATAACAACACTAATGTTGATAATGATGAACGATAAAAATAATAATAATAAATATAATTATTATTTTTATATTAAAAATAATATCAATAATGATAATAATATTAAACTAAAATAAGGCGAACATTTTCACTTGAAATCGAATGCTCAAGTCGCACTAGTCCATAAATTGATATCACATCACTAACAGAAAAGTACAACATGAGTAGGTTTTTAAAAAATGAAAAAGAAGAGAACGGTTACTGAAAGGCCATATCAATTTAAAAGGAAACTCTCTTAAAACGCATTCTGCTTGAAGTTTGTGAATGAGGAACTTGAATGAAATTGTTCCATATTCTGTTTTGGGCAATGAGCATAGTATTCTATTTTTCTTACACATTCTAGCATAACATAAACAATCATACTGATTCATTTAAGTACGACTTGTGTAATTTTTGTGTTTTAGAAGTGAATTTTGTCACAGTTTTTATTACAATTTGAACGCAAAAGCCACTTGGTATGTGTGATGGTGTACGTAACATTTTGTACTGAGTATACATCATGTGACATTTTGCACTGCCAAGCCTTCTAGGCTACAGAAAGAACGACACGATAAAATGATGAGCGAGAGACGTTGCGTATACTGTAAATGGTTTGGGCTTGTTTATTAGGAAATAACCGCCCACTAGCAACTTGTACACGAGACAGCTGGTTAGGCCGCATTACCTTAGTACGTCATGGTTCAGTCACCGTGTGAGGGTAGCAATAGATCACGCCACGTGCGAAGAGAAAACAGCCAGCGGGTTTCAAACATACTACGTCATGGAGCAGGCCTGTCTAATAGAGTGTACATTCTGCCATTGCAGTTAATATTTAATTTTGTATGGCTTTAGCAAGTACACCTTAAGTTATTGATAGATCAAGACAACTAATAGAAACAAGCACGTTTTTATTGAAATATTTCCCTCAAAATACGGGTGACATAGGCACAAAGGCGTAAACGAAACGCACTAGGAATACTACATAATTTACTGAAAACAGTGAATCTAACCTTTATCACCTTATACGAATTTGATTTTGCCTGAAATTGTATTGATGGCCATCTGCCTTAGAGAGGTGCTGATAGTATCAGATGCAACTCAATGACACTTTTTTTTACGTAGAAGAGTTGATTGATATTTATATTTTGTTTCTTATTTTACTTCAAATTCGACCTACTTGTATTGGCCTTGCTGTTTCGAAATTAGAAGTATACGCTTGCATCCCTCAAACATTCCATCAAACAAATATTCTTCATAAAGGAATGAGTTTGAAAAGAATGACAGAATCATGGAAACCAGACAATGTGACAGAGCATGCATGCTCGATGAGAATAAAAGAAACAGTAACACGAACCCCAATCCAAAAAAGGAAATATTACCAATACCAAAAGTCCATGAAACTATTTTTTTCGAAAGGGGAAGGACGAAATCAAAATAAAAGGTTTGCGGTGTCATGTAACAAGGAGGCTTTGCTTGGAAGATTTGTAATAATTGTTATTAATAACTAAGAATTAATTTAGAAAGGAACATCTGTTATAAAGAAGACGATAGTTTAATTTATTAAACGAAACATTACCATTGAAATCAATCATCATATTCGTCATTTTTTGTCAAATATTATGTTTTGCCCTTCAATCTTTAAAGGTAAAGACCAGTTTTGGAAACGCCCCCCTCTCAAAAAATGAAATGGAAGCTCTTAATTACCAATCATGTGAAAGAATATGTTTTGATTAATACGTGATGATACAAATTCTGCCGGGAAACCGCCTACTAATTGATATATTTGGTAAATTATTATATCTATCCGGACCGGATAGATATCGCGCACGTGTCGCGTAGTCCCATATACATCTTTCTGTGTACAGTGCTTGTAACTTTACCAAGACTGGGCCAAATTTCTTATCATTTTGATGATTCCAGAACCTTGCAGTATACACCAATACTTATATGCTAGATGGTCAACCTTTTCTGATCGATTCCACAACGTTTCTTTCACAATGCAATCGCATGACCAGAACTGGTCTTTACCTTTAAACTGATTTGTCTGCACATTAAAACATTTGACCGATGGAATAATGTCCCACATGCTAGGAAAATGAATTATTATGACGTGTTTCTTTTTTAAATGTATTGCATTTTATTTAGGTTTTTGAAGGTTTGGATCACGTTATTCTCAAACAATTTCATATTTTAAAACAAAGAAGCTAGAATACACACAACAAACGTGTACATGTATATGTTTGCTTATTCATATTTTTTTGAATGAATGACATTTTTTATTTCACCCCCTCGACCAACAAATATGAAGAAGCAGAAAAGGTAATGCCAGTCACACAAAATACATCAAATCGTACTTGTGTTCCTACATAATTTTTGCAACTGACGTTTTGAATGATGCTTGGAGTAATCTCGGAGAGAGAAGAACGTATATTCATGTATATTGTGATCTGTTTGATCATGGCTTTACGCTTGACGGCATATTCACGATGGACTGGGTGTTTTTTTTACTCAAAGCGGCTGTTATTCTATTATTAGAAGAGCTGAAAATAGACTCAGAGGAGGCAGGTAGGGAATATTCTGAGCGAAATGAGATTGCATTTCAAGAAGAGAGTGTCATGAAGCATTTCTTGCTTTGTATATAAAAGATCAAGCTCAGGTTCTTACAACTAGTAAGCAGTATGGTTCACAATGATTGTATTACCGATATCTACATACAGCCACAAAATCTTAAAATGTTGATTTACCTCGTAATAAATGAATAAAAAAGAAGAAATTGATAAAAAGTAACAACAAAACAGAAAGCAAGTACTGAAACAAATAAAATCCTTAATACTCTACAAATCTAGAATAATAGAGTAGCAAAAGTTTCAGTATACGTTTACATATCAGCCAAGAGAATTTTCTTAGTAATGACATAAAAGGAAAATTATAACATTATAAGGAAAATGCTGATGGAAATACTCTAATATTATCATATCAACTTCATCAACAACAAAAAAGCAACAATAATAACAATAAAAACTGCATTGGAAAATGTATGAGCAAACCCGCTAAGCAGCGTTAAGGCCATAAGGAGAGCAAAGGGAAGTTTAGCTACGATTGATTACTTCGAATTACAGTAATCGTGGACAGTTTTATATGATTTCTATTTAATAGATTAGCCTACTATATCTTGATGGTCATAACGTACACAACGCAAACTAAGTAGAATTAGATTGGTAAGAAGATAATAATCGTAGTCGAGACGGAATCCATACGGGGAGTCTATGTTTACAGACAATGTTCGCAAATCATTCAGCGAGTATGTATGCTGCACGCTGTATGGCTGTTAAGAGTGTGATCACGTGACCTCTCTAGAGAGGCGCCACGGTGGCCGAGTTAGTAGTAGTATGTGTATCTAACGGTAGGATGGCCAGTCAGCCGTAAGTTAGTATCGGGGATGCCAGTGAGTTACATAAACAGTATCAATAATTAATCCCTACCCGCACAGCCCATATAGACAGGATAAGTTTTCAATCAGGGAAATTGACCTGCAGACTTGTAAACATTCGCGCCATACTGTGTGACACCAAAATTCCTATATTATAGACATAGGTTCGTATAATATGTGATTCCTATTTCACTGATTAGGCAATGCTTCATTTAGTATCCAAATAAACTGAACATTACGAATAAAGTGATTACAACCTCGTTACCCTGAACTGTGTTTATCCAAATATGATTTCGTATTTTGATAGATTAGGATATGGTAAAACTCTTGCTTTATTAAATACATTATTTATTAATCTAACAAGGATGAACAAAGAAGTATCTTTAA